>LKNJ01001270.1:0-56864 GCA_002120245.1 Maccullochella peelii | reverse complement strand
TGTGTGTATATGTATGTATGTATGTGTGTATGTATGTGTGTATGTATATGTGTGTATGTGTGTATGTATATGTATATTAGTGCCTTATTAGGGCACGCTCAAGCCTTATGGAGATTTGATGTGATGTGTTTTTACAGTCTCAGCCTTACCTCTATGATGGCTTTTGTAGAGTCTCAGGTAGAATACGTAGGCTGTCCCTTGTTGTCCTCAGGTTTGATCCCAAAACGGTTGTGGGACGCAGAGATAACTGGCGTGTTGTATTACACAGGGCTTCATCTCTGCCTCCCTCCATCACCCCCTTTCCTCTTTATCGCCTTTTCTTTCTTTTTGCTCCTTATTTTTCCCTGTCATATTTGTCAGCCTTCTTCTTCTGTTTTATTTGTCCCTATCCTCTCCTCCATCACTGCAGTTCTCCTCTTTTATTGCTGCTCTCTAGATCCACCCCAACCTCTGAATACTGTTTTCCACTTCATAATAATGGTCGTCGTCTTCCTCTGCCCCTGTCCTCTCTCATTCCCTTGTTTCTAAGGCTGATAGTCTGTACATAGACATGGAGTCTATGTAGAGATTAATTTACATAGAGTAAATTAATCCTGGCATCCATATGGGAATGAACACACACAAATGTAGCACAGACATAATATACACAGCTTGTCATTTTCATGCACAGACAAACACACACACACACACTCCTGGGGGACTTATATACATATGTTGTGGTTGAAAGCACCTTAAGGAGGGCCGATAACGCTTCAGTGCAATGCCTGCTAATATAGAATCCTTACACCTTTGTTGTTTTTAAGATAATGTAAATATATCAAAAGTACAAAAACATTTTGTCCGCACAACTTAGCTTGTACATTAACCGCCATGCAAACTCATACAGTACTTGAAAATCAACATCTTAAACTAGTTACAAACTAAAGCTATAACACAGCTAAAAAGATTGTCTAAACCTGCATTTTTTGTACCTGAACTTGTTAGGTGAACAGCTGGTGGTAATTGCTGTTTGGATGAACCTCAAACCTCCAATACACATAATATTATCACAATAAGAATCACCATTTTCCATGTCATTGCTGTCTTCTTTTTTCCCGGCCTTAGCTTCAATGCAAGGAAAACCTTTTTCCAGTCCAAACCCACATAATTTAACCTTGTGTGAATCATATGCCGTGGTCTCTTGCTCTTAAATACTGACAAGAATGGCCTGAATTGCATTCCTGAGACTGTTGTTGCATGAATCATATACAGTATGGTCAAACGGTCTGTGCTCATAAAGAGGCTGCAACTTGCATCAGATAAAATAAGCCCATCTCCCAGCCATAACACCCTGTCTACACAGGAGGTGTAGCCTGAGCAGCATGTTAGCAGAGCAGCATCAGCTGGAAGAAAATAGACTGAAGTGTAAAAATACGCTTTGGTTGACGTTTATTCGCGTATACCACCTGTGTAGACCGCTGGATTGAGTGTATCTGTTCTAGGGCTGTCACTTTTTCAATAAGTCAAGTCTAACCAATTTGAACTAATACATAACTCATATGAAGTAATTCGAACACAACCCATATAGCACATCGGTCTAGCATGTAGAAATTTTGAATTCGAACAGGTCATTACAATTTAAATATGTTCGAATTTTGAATAAAAAGTGTCGGCCTTAATCTGCTCCGCCAGACATGCGTGAGACAGACGACTGAAAAGCGCGGCCTAAAAGGCCTCCCGTGTAAACACCCCATTAATGTACCTAATGAGTCATATGGGAATGACTTTGTTGTGGTATGATATTACACCTGACTGTATCTAAATCAAACTTCATTCTGAATGCTTCCTGTATGCGTATTCCATTTACTCTGTGACTCAGTCTTTAGATGAGCTTGACTCCCTCTGGCTTATTTCCTCCCCCTTATTTCATTTATATCTGTATCCCTCCCATCATCCTTTTCTCTCCGCTTCATGTCACCTTTCTTCCTTGGTTTCTTACCACCCAAGCTCTCCATCTGTTCATTGTGTGAGCTTAAGCTTGCCTCCACCTAGAAACTAATTTAGCTTATTCCCTGTGTTCTTTGCTAATTTCATTCTCTGTACACATCACCTCGTGTCCATGTCTGGCTATTTTTCTTAATACTTAATGCTAATACTAAACGCTATGGCAGCTTCAGGGTAAATGAGCTAACAGCGAAGGCTGTACAGTACAGTAAAAGTACAGTACATTTACAGTTAAATAATTCTTGTTTGCTATCGGTCCTTCAGTTGACTTGCAGTGCAGTTATAAATAAAATAGCAGAAAATTGGAAATCCTGTTTTTTTACATTTTTAAGCTTCACATACTCTAATACCTACATCAGATTTGATGGCATCATTGTTGCTCAGTTTTGATATAGTAACGTGACCCCAGGCCCCATTTATTATAAACCAAAATAATGCACAAAAAGTGCCCCTGGTATTTCAGAGACATACATGTTGATATATGAGATAGCTCATAGATTAGATGTTGAAATGTTTGAACTTTTGTTGGATCACAGGTAAATATCAGGCAACAAGATTTGTACAAACCACTTCAAAAGGTTTTGAGACATCCTCCTAATAATACATCCATGGTGATTTCAGTGCAGACTGACCGAAAATTTGACAAATGTTAAATATCCCATGTGCACACCATAAATTTTTCAAACTATGGTCTACTTTGCTCATTCATCTTATATCCGCTTCCCCATATTTCTCTCCCTTTCTCCCCCTCTACTGTCTGCATTCCACAGATTTGTGACTCTAGATAGACCTCTCTCCACCCCTCCTCACATTCCCCCCTCCCTCCTTATCCATTCCACCGTAGATTCCTGCCTGCAGACAAAGAATTTCGTCTTTACCTTCTCACCCCTCTCCAACCCAGCCCTCCTCCTCTGTGTAGTGACTACGTTCCACTTTCATTCCTGACTCCAGATTGTTGGCGTCTCCTTGGGGAGCAGAGGGGAGGGGGAGGAGGGGCAGTGTCAGCTGTAGACTGCTGGCCCCTTAAATGAATGACATAATTGGCATCCTGAGCATTTACTGGGCTGGAGAAAGGCTGAGGTTGGGAAATCGAGTAATGGCTTTCCAGAGGAAGGGCAGTGTAGATTAGATCCCCAGTTTGGCAACATTGCCCAATTGTGGATACCCATAAATGCTAATTCATACCACACCATCATTAATTTTTGCAGTGTGTACTTGCTGCAGCAACGTAAAGTTGGTCACGTACACACAGTGTGCTTGTGCTTGACATTTTGCCAACATGTATTCTCCGTGGGTTCCAGTGAGTGAGCGAGCCCGCCAGGGAGGCGTGAGGACGGGAAGAGGAAGTGTTTTGTTTAACTGTTAAACAATGCTGTGAATGAAACAGCATGGGGCTGTAGCAAGAGTCATAACGGGGGCAAAGGAGAAGCATGTGGGCCTTCCCTTTTTAAATCTGAATGACTGTCATTAATGACTCGTGAGGGTTAGTGGGTGTGTGAGGAGCATTTTTTTTAAGTTGTTGGGGTTTTTTTTTTTTTTCTTGTATTGTTTTATACTTATCTATATTTAGATAAATAGAGATTCAAAGAGTTGCAAGAGCCCACATTGGCTGGTATCCGGTGGTGTGTGCAAAGGTGAGAGGAATCAAACTCTGGCTTTCGGCCATATGCACATTTCATCCCTTGGTAGCCTGGATTTTGGAGATGTAGGAATGTTCCTTCAATGTATGACTTTTCCCTCTATAATTATTAATCTTTCCACTTTGGTGGTGTTTTGGTACAATTTTCTGTCAGTGAAGCTACCTGAGGCCTAAAGGATTGTTGTCATAACTGCATGCTTGTGGATAGGCATGTAGTTTTTAGGTCATAGGTTGCATGCCTCGAGGAATCAGTCGTCCCCCAGGAAATATTCATGGTCACGATCAACTTGTTGGTAGACAACCACATCTCTCACGGTCATCCTACACTTTTCAGTTTTGACAGGGTGGGGTTGTATTGGTTTTTATGCACTCTATTATAGGGAAGTTTAAGATGATCAAACTTGACACCACACTAGCAACTGTTAAAAATGTCTCAAAGACTCATGACTTACATTTGACATCTTCCATACTCTGCTTGGATTGCATTTAATAGAGCTTCACCCAGTTATGTTCCAGTTCATGTTTTGAAGTAGTGACTGTTAAGTCATTGAACCTTTCTGTTTGCTTTTGTATTGTGTTTTGCCGCCAATGGGTAAAACCTTTTTAAATCTGTCAGAAAGGCTTTTTGAAAAGAGACGAATGTACTGCAAAATAATGTTTGAATTACTGCAATAATAGAAGCCTTTTTTCACTCTGAAAGATGTTGCCCTGAGGGGGTTTTAGCTGTGGGACTCAAGCCTTTTTCAGGCTTCCTCAGCAGCCAAAAGCCAAAGTCAAATTTCCTTTTAAACAAGTCTCAACCACACTGTTGACCGTGCTAATATTTGGTGCACAGTTCACATTTATGGGCGTAATGTTGTGTTTATTAAATACCAGCACAGCACTAAACAAACACATTAGCTCATTATGTAATCACAACTTGAATTTGACTAATGGTTTGGCTGTGACACTCACTGACAGGTTGATTACCTGTGTAAGATTCAAAATTGCATCATTATTTCACTTACTTTTGGCAAAAGCTGAAGGAAGCTAATGATAGATTTAGATGACAGTTCCACATTAAAGCAGGGTGTGTTTTGAGTAGCTGAGTGACGTCACAGAGTTTAAATCATGACAAATGCAAGCATGAATATTGTTCTCAACCTTGTTGGCTGCAATCTGTTATGCTGTATTGCAGGTGGAAAATATGAAATATGAAAATTGCCATGCTCCTTTTTACATTAAGAAATGTGTGAGCTGAACATAATGTCCACGGGAAGCAGCTGCATTGTATTCCTGCTCTGCTGCGCCTTTTGGAGCTGATGATCACAGCCATCCAATGTACTTGTATGCAATGCGTCATTGTCCATTGGATTTAATCAACACTTTATTACATACACCTGTGAAATCCCATTAAATATCTCTGATAACAAAACTAATGCTTCTGACATAACTAAACTAAATAAATATACACCAGCTGCACTAGAACCAAATGTGCACTAAACTCAAGTACTCAATCACAGTGTTCTTCATAACAGCATCAGCATCCAAGCTCACGAACTAGATACTGATGCAGCACAGCTTGACTGTCCCGTCCTTGTACTGCTGACGAAGAATTCATTGAACAAATGGACCACAAAATGGCTGCACTTGACCGTGGAGTTGGCAGTGGACAATCACGCAATCGTCTACTGGAGTTACTGACCACAAACTCTTTGTCTAGGGCAGAGCAGCCCAGCTCTGTGGTTTGGTAAACAGAGTGAAAGAGGCTAGAGGCATGCTGGTGGTTCAGTGGACTGTACAGTGCAAATCATACACTGTTGTGAACTTGAATATAGCTCATGTCCTTTGTCTTGTCATCCCCCTTTTTAACAAATAGAATTTTATTTTCCTAATTATAGTTAATAAACAATTATATTACAGTGCTTGGACCTTCAGGGAATTTGATCAAGCTTTATCCTCATTCAAACTACAGTCCTTTATGCAGTGACGCCATTAACCATCATCCCAAAAATCATTTTTCTAAAGTACAATTCATTTTTCTATTAATTGAGAGTAGTAACGTTCCTTCGCACTTTCCTTTCCACAGTTCTCATTTCTTATTCAGTGTGAAGAATACCACCATGATTGAATGATTCATACCACTCAGAATTAAGTATCTTCATGAATGTGTGTTGAATCAGCATTTACAGCAGCATTTGTTCTTGTTGGAAAAAGTATTCATTTTGTGAATTGTGATGCTCTTATATCCATAAAATTATCAGCCTAAATGACCTGATCATCAAACTGTGTGATGCAGTTTCCAAAGAGAGCACCCTGTTTGGGTTTAAAGGATTTGAACATGTGACTCATCCCACCTCCTACCCCTTTTCCCAACAACCAGAGTGTGTTAAATAACCATTGCAAATGGCGACTTGAAGATTCCCTTGAAAAAACAAGTGGGAATCCCCCGACACCCCCCCTGCCCCGTCTGTTTACGACCTTTCACCTTTTGACCAGAACTAACGCCAACCTTCAGCCTGATCTTTGTATTCAGACAGATGGAGACGATACAAAGCTCCCGCCCCTCTAACTGCCTCTCTTTGTGGTCCGAGGTACATTGTGCATGTTTTTAAATGAATGCTAAAAGACTTTCTTTTTGTAATACACAATGTAATTATCATATTTAAATGTGCAGTGATTTATGTAAATTGAAGTGTGACATCAGTGGGGCTGTATTTATGTTTAAGTCCTATTACAGAGGGATTTTTCCTACTACAATTTTCTACTATATTATTACTATTACCTTATATGTAAATACAAATTTTCACTGTGCCCAACTGTGTTACATAGCACATAAAGCCCTCAATCATTACAGTTACGAATCTGTAATTATTCATCCCATTAACGGAATCAGACTGCTCTCTTTGGTGTCCTATATGTTAACATGAGGTGACAGGACAAGCATGATATTTGCACATCAAGATAATTGGATCTTTCATAAATAAATGATAATATTTTTCAGTCATTTATAGCCCCCTCTGACTCATCGTGTGGCACTTTGGTTGTCCTCTGGAGTCTAAGGGCATATTGCCTGGGTCAATGACAGGCCACTGTCTGTCTCCACCTCCCTTAGCTACCAGACAGTGGTAAAGACGTTATCCCAGTATGTTAGTTGTTTCAATGGATAGACTTGGCTTGGTGTGACTGTTAGTTTGATTTATGGCTTGTTTCAGACTGTGGAACGGGGTGACTCACCTACAAATGGTCCCAAAACAGCAGCTGTTTCAAATCCTTTTAAAACAAAATGGAGCAGAGTTGACCCTGTTTTGACCCTTTAACTACTATCACAGCTTGGTTTAAGAATGAGGGCAACTTTGGGTGGTCGAATGACTAAATCTGCAATATTTAGTTAAAGTTAATGTGACCTCTTAATAGTTTTCTTCTCTTCTAGATGCTGATTTCTTTCTCAGATAAATGCTCTCAGACATGAACTGTGAATATGTGTACAATTAGATTTTGACCAAATACTGAGGAATATGTGGGTCTTATTTAAATAAAAAATATTTGTCATATTGTTGCACTGAAATGCCTTACATGCGTGTCTTCGTCTTGTTGTTTGAAAGTGAGAGCGTAATCTGGACTCACAACCTTTTGAAAGTGTTGCTTCGACACCAGAGGAGGTAGAGAACAGTGTAGTCTAGCTTGCTTTAGTGAAGATCCGCTACCTAAACTGTCTCCAGTAAAGAACTTAGTTGGGAGGCCATGGCGCTCATACAGTAGTCATCATCACGGGGTGATAACCAGTTATAAAAAGTTTAATTGTAACTTTATTTTTTCAGCCCTTTGGTTTTGAAACCATAGTGTGGTTACTCAGATGTTCTGATGAACTTTGTCCACCCAATTGGTCGGGAATTAAAATTATTTTATCTAACAGTAGTCATCAGAGGTCATTTTTAGGGAGAGTCCCTGGTGATGGTGGATGGTTGTCATGTGCTCCTCTGCTTAGTTGTTTGCAGCCAGATTTATTGTCTCTCCTCTTACTGTGAAAATGAGGGTTTGTGGTGGGGACAATGATACACAGACAGCACAGAGGGCAGCTTCACCCCAGGGCTTCCTGGTCGTTTTACTGATTCCTAGTTGACCTAGCTTTCCGCGTTAGGATCTCAATGAAGACTCTGCCATCCCTGGGTCACCGTGGCCTGCCAGCTCACGTGGCAGCTATTCAACACTGCTGGATCCCCACAGGGCACAGAGATGAGATTTGATTCCTCATTGATGCTAGGCTCCACAGTGGTCGAGTCTGCATAAGCCCAAGTAAGATTATCAACCTATTTAGGCATGTTTATAGAAATCCTTGTGGGGCTCTACTGTATAATGTTATTGAAATCCGTGGGGGTAGTATTAGCTACAATACCTAAAATAGAAAATATACAAATTCTTTCAACCCTATATGAATTTTTAGGCTGTGACACAGGGTAATTGAAAACAGGTCTCACAAATATGTTACATTGTGTTTAGTCAACATTTAGTCAACAGTACTGTTTTATAACTATATAATGTCCTCTATGAAAGGTTAAGAGACCATTATAAACTCTATGTTACTCATTTTGGGGTGCTAAACTAGGTAGTGTATTACAGTGTTCTCAAACGACTGAGGTTTTAGGTGGTAATTAGGACTAACGTTAACTGTAAATGTCTTTTCTTTAACTTTTCTGATCTTTTACAGTTTCTTTTCGTACTTTTTTCTAGTAGTGATGTCAGTGCTGCTGAATAGCTAAAGGCTGAACAGAGAAACTTTCTGACACAAAAGCCAAGGAGCCCTTTTTATTTAGAGGCTTTCTCCAGATTTAAAGAACACGTATCCAGATGACTTGGATGGCATGCATCTTGTTGTTGCATACATTTTCATGGTACTCTCAGTACCTTGTTGTCATCGTCATCATCAGTAGCAGCAGCTTGCTGTGTCTGGCAGCACAGTTGATGACAATGAGAGAGGCTTTTCCCTCTGTGGTAATTGTGGCTGAGACAGTGGCGCAGTGTGCAGGTTAATCCCTTAAGCTTCATTAGCATAGTTTGGTAACCAGAGAGCCAAGTCTTAGTGCTGCTGAGCACACACAGTTTAACCTAGTAGCTACTTACCAGTGTTGCCTCTTCTGCAGTCGTGAGCACCCACAACAAATTAACTGACACCGGCTATGATCAAATCTAAAATTGAGTAATAATAACATACAGACATTTTAGCTGACTTTCCCAGAACATTGAATGTAAAGTAAAAGTAAACATAAAGTGTTTTAGTAGTAGTTTAGTACCCCACATCTCTTATTTGCTCAGAAGTTCAACTGAATGAATGAAGTGACACAAAATGGCAATTTTTTCATATTATCACACTATTGGTTAAGGCTTTCTTTTGGAGTCAGAAATATGCACATTCAATTAAATTCTCTGTGCTACAAGCTGCCATAAAGTTGGACAAAGAAATGTAGTTTGCTAGATTTCTCTTACCTTCTAACTTCTTCTTATCTTCTCTTATCTTCTAAACCTTCTCTTAGAGCTTATTATGCTCATGATAATATCAACCTACTGTCAAGCCAATCCCTGTTTGGTCTCCATAAAATTAAGGCCTGGAAGCAAGATTTGCTAAATGTTGTCATACTATGACATTCAGGTTCACAGTGTGAATAATACCTTCAAGAAACTGGCCCATAGCACACACTGGTTTAGGGGTAGTTGGTCATTGCTAAGGCCATGCTATTTGTCAGCCTGTTTCCCAGTATCTAAGCTTTTACTCAATCACAACATTTTGACCTAAGTTAATTTTATATTAAAGGTTCCCTACAAGAAAACTCCACAGGGCCCTCATAACATTTTCAAACCAATAGATCAAATGAAGTTTGCCACGAACCTCTGCTGCTAATATCCTGGAGCACGTGCACAAAATAGGCTCATACATATATCTTCAAGGCAAGGCATAAGGCCTAAGATGATGACCCATTTAATCTTTGGTGGCTGATTTTTGTCTCTGAGTTGGATTCTCTGTCAACAAATGTTCTGCCAAGACTTCAGGCCTCTTTTTCTCCTGTTTTTCTGCTGTCTGCTGAAAACATGGTGTCCGTTTTATCCCACAGGAGGCTTTTCTGGCTGCCTCCGATTTGGCCTGCACCCATACTGTCGGCTTTGGCAATGTAATTTCCCCTGACAAGCTGATGGTTGGTGTTCAACTGTTCGTCCTGTCGGCCCAGTCAGTGTAATTTGGTTTGTGTTGAGATCTTCTGTTCCCATGTTGTGATTCGGTCTGATTTGTCTGACTGTGTCATTTTGGTCACGCTCAAGGTCTCCACATTGAATGGGTGTAATGCTAGGTTGGTTTCCCAGGCCTGTCCATAACTTTTTCGGAAGTGGTGTTTATTTCTCATTCGTGGCAGGTTCACATACTCTTACATGATAAATTGTGTAATCCATGTACATGATGATGTCTCCAGCACAGCACTGTTTTGGCGGAGGTGTTTTAATGTGTTTGAAAGATGGAGTAACAACAAAATCTCTCATGTGAGAAATCAGCTTAGTGATAAATTTTCTTCATAGGATACAAAGTTGAAATTGCAATAACACTTTTCATAATTTTAGCTGTTTGTCTGGTTGTTGACATGATCCTTAAATGAATAAGGACGTCAGAAACTCCTGTACGTTAAAGTGGGCTAACTTAACACTTACAGGGCTAAAGTGTAAAAGACACACTGGATTCTATTCACTACAGTAGTGAATAAATGTTATTCATTTGCTGTATGCAGCCAGACTACTTTATGCCTACATTATGATACCTTTCTGTGCTTATCTGAACATCTGAAATGGACAAAAAGTCGTGCCAGCTCTCTGACCCTCTGTCGGATAACTGCATAAGAATTCTGTCTGTTAAGCTACGTAGTATATTCCTATCCTACGTGTCTTATTTCCTAAATGAGGCTACTGTGTGCATAGTTGGCTGCTGTAAATAGCTGTAATACAGCACCATACAATAGCACTTCCACTATAGGCTTTACATTGTGTTGTAGACGTTCCCTTTGGAAGTTTTATCGTTATGGTTTTCCGAAATAAAAGATCTCATCTAAGACTGGGTAGAGTATTGCATTTTTACATCTAATCTTGTTGTACTTATTTCTGCTTTATTAGGCAATGGTAGAGGGGAAGTGGCAGAAAATAATGCAAGATGTGGCAAAGGATTTGATGTGTAATTTCACCTCCAATATTCAGGCAGATGTAATATGCCTTTATAGTCCATTGAGCTGCCTGGACAGGCACTGCAGAAGATCTACTTCTTTTGTTTAACTTGTACATAAATCTTGTAGTTCAAGACTAAGGCTATGATTTGGCTGGAAAAGAGAGAGGGGTCACCGGGTCCTGTATTGATAATGAAGTGGAAATGCCTGCCCATGACCATGAATAGAAAGAAGCAAATAGAGAAGATGGATGGGTGGAAGCCCTTGCAGAGAGATTGAATAGTGTATGTGAGTTTTTCTAGACAATATTTTTCTGTCTCTTTGCATAGAGTTTAGCATCAGACAAGTGATTAGGATGTTGGTTTGTCTGCTGGCAGTCTGTGATGTTTATTTAACTCCCTTTTACATCTCTTAAGTTCACTGTTGTTGTTTTTTTTTTTACCTTCATTGTGTTGGTTTTCTCTGCCACTGCTCTTAATTCTTGGCCTGCTTTGTCTCGCTCTATAATTGTCACAGAATCGTCTAGCCAGCTCCAAACAAAGCATCGGCGTGCTTCAGTTCACCTCGGCCCTCCAACAGACTCCGAGGGAGACATTTAGGGAGGGAAATAAAAAAGACAAGAGCAGACAAACCCAAACACACTCTTACTTTCTCCGACTCTGTTGAAAGCCATTGTATGTTGCATCTGTGATGCAAACCCCTGGGATGTGCTTCATATAGGAGAGAGTGCTTTTCTACTCAATATTTTATAAAGAGAAACTCTTAAAACTGGTCTCCTGGCCTGTGATGGGACAGTGAGGATGGACAAACCAATATGTTGGCAAAAAGACATCAGTGATTACTTAAAGGAAACTGTGCCATGTTTTACAGCTAAGACAGAAATTGATAAATAATGAAGGCTAAAAATATTACCAGAGAGAAACAGTTGCTGCCGAACGTTTACACATTACAATGTCAATTTTAAAATGATATTAAATACTTTTTTTTTGAGAGTTTGCAATATTACTAGCAGGGTGCAAGGAAGTGAAGCACATAACCGCTATATAAGCAGACAAAAGGCTAATGATGCACTAACATGCTGCATGACACACTGATGATGAGTAAAGGCTGATACACATGCCACTACTGATGTGTTTTATATAAATAGAATATAAAGAAAAAAGGAAGACGTAATATCACATGCTCTTGGAGTGTTACTATTTTTTTTTTTTTATTTCAAAAGTAAATGTGAGAAGTAAAGTTCTTAAGTAATATTCAGTGGAAAAATTACATAACACTGAAAGCTGACTGTGTTCTTGTGACAGTCTTTGGCCTATTTTTAAAAATCTCTATGTTTTGGTCTAATTTGTGCACATCTAATTTTTAATCTGTCATTAACATCTCTCTGTATGTCTTGTCTTCCAGTCCTGTGTGCAAAGAACCTGGCAAAGAAAGACTTCTTCCGTAAGTAGAACCTATTTTTGCATGTTACTATTCCTGTCCCATTCCCTCACTCGTGCATTAGAATGGGCTTTGTCAGCAGTGGCAGCTTGCTGGCTTTTGAAGCCATGCTGTAAATGAAGTCCCTTAGGAGCTGTCTGTTATACACACCAGGAGGCCTGGCACGCACATGGACCCACCGCTAACCTAACTTCTAGTAATGGGTATCAGGTCCACTGGTACAGAAGCACGAGACTTAATTAAAAAGGTTTGAATTAAACTGGACAGAAATTACACCTTATGTAGTCCAGCGCATGGCAAATTCTGAAAGGCAATCACATGAGAATAAATGCAAACTTCAGTGTAGTGAAGAAGATATTTCATCCACTGATTTTGCATTTTGTCATAAAAAACATCACATGGCATGTCAAATCATGCTAATTTTGTAGTGGAGGAAATAAGGAGACTTGAATATGTTGATAAGTGGTACAAGTAGACAATGCTTAGTCATGTTTGGCTTTCTGTTAGATCACAAGCTAATGAATATATAGAGAAACTGAAGAGTGCCACACCATAGTAAGATTGGACTTGATGGGATAAAACACACAAGTACACACAAACATGCGCAAATTTAAATGCTGACTGTTGGAGGTCATCTGCGGGAAGAAGTAGTAGGGTGACTGAACAGGTTTGACGTGCGTGAAGTATCAGTGCCCAGAGGTATATACTCTGCTGCTAGAATATGGGCTGCTAGAATATGGAATTAAAGAAGGGTGAATTTAAAAAGTGTGACAACATATGTAATCTGTTATAGGTACGAAATTCATGTCTTCATTCATTTATCATTAGGCCATGCATATTTAATCATTCTAGAGGACCGACACAAATTTAAATATTTCACTGATTTGTCATCAAACAAAACTATCATCCAAACAATTAGCTGGTCAAAGCAGTCAACAGTGAAAAAGAATTTGGGGTCCAATTTTGTTGAGTAAAACAACTGTTAAGCATCTTCTAAGTGGATGAGGATTTCAAAAGAAGACTCCTTTGTCTCCTTTAAACTTTGTCTGACTCTCCCTGTTTTGCACAGAAATGCTATGAATTAAAGAAGTGTGAAAATACATATACGGATGCACAGTCAGACAGAGAACACCAGATAAACACACCAAGAAGAATCCCTTATCAGATTTCCAACTGAATAAGATGACTTTCCTTTTTGTAATTGTTGAGTAAAGCTTTAATGTGCCCAAGGGGCAATTTGTCTTACAAACAAGCAGTCAATAATATTAAATACAAAAAAGAATACGACTGAATAAAAATGGCAGTCGGTACAAAACACACACACACACACACACACACACACACACATATATATACACACAATCAGGGCACAAAATTAGCACCAGCCAAATGCTGGTAAAATATGAGTAGCTGGTAGATTCACTTAACGCACCAGCCAAATAAACAATGGTAATCTATTGAGTGGCTGGTAAAATTTGAACATTCACTAGCCATTTGGCCAGTGGAGAAAAAAGTTAAGTTTGCACCCTCCATATAATACATACACAGGTTAACACCACTGTTGTCATTGTTACTTGTCACCAAAACCATTAGAGAAAGCAGTGAAAGAAAAAAAGCCAGAAACCAGGGTGTGCTATGTCACATCCATAAGATTTGTCTGCTCCCCTGATGATCCCATAAGAGGTCCAGCACCTTACCATGTCTCGTAGGACAGGTTACGTACTGAAAAAAATGGGACTTATCCACAGAGCAGCGATTTAAAATCCCCCATAATAAGGTTAGGTGCATTGGGGGTGTGCTCTGCCAACACTGCATCACTTTAATGATGGCTGATGTTGCATCGTCCACATTTTCTTTAGGGTGGATATAAACAACTGTGATAAATAATTGCAGAAATCTTCTTAGCAGATAAAAAGGGTGCAGAGAAACAGTTAACAACTCGGTAACTCCTGGCTGCACACTGTTTCATGAATGACCACAGTCTTACACCAGGAGGTGTTTACATATAAACACGCCCCCTCCCTGTACCTTACCAGTATTATCAGGGTCCCGATCCAATCTCAAGGGCTGTCCAAAGCCTTTGATTTCAAGGTCAGAGTTGGAGTCTTGTTCTGAGCCAGGTTTCAGTGAGAGTGACAATGCAGGCGTTCCTGTACTCTGACAGAAACTTTGCACTTGCTGTCAGTTCCTCCATCTTATTAATTAAAGACTGCACATTAGCGAGTACAATAGAGGGCAGGGGTATGCCGCACAGCTGTTGTCTCCGTAGTCTCTGGTGCTCTCCTTTCTTCCTTCCCCTCCTCCTCGCCTGAACAGTCCTGCTTCTAGTGGGGTACATTCCATGGCTTTCCTTCAAAATCGCCAGCTGTAGAACAGTGCATGGTTGTATTGCCACAATGCCAGAATTATAGCACGGAATGAGAAATTCTCGGCTGTACTTGAGTCTGTGAGGTTGGTGGTACTCCTGCAGGCCAAACATGGCCTTTTAAAAAATACCAGTATCACAAGAAAAAAGCTTGCAACCTCCATGATGGTTAAATGGAAATGGATCAGACAAAAGCACCTACAAATCCCCCTTCTCCAGGCAGGGAGTATCAAACAAACAGACTAAGAAACAACACAGCAAAATAATAAATAAAGAGAGACTGCTGCTGCGTGCTGCCACAGGTGCAGTGTCTCGACTACAACTGCTCTACATTTGTTCTACATATTGCGGGGCTTGCACTCCCTCTCTTTGCTGTAGATGTTTCAGACATGGACAGACAGGATTCACATAAGAGAAATCTTGATGAAATCTTGATGAAGAGTAGGAGTTGGAAAAACAGACTTTTACCTCACCAAGCACTTTGTTTAACCTGCCTGTCCTGCTAGATGTTGTATGGTTGGACAGGGCAATTGTTAGTTAAGTTGTTCCAAACTAGATTAATCAAAGTTAGAAAAAGCATCTGAAAGCATATGCAATAGTGAGGTGACCAAGATCAATACAAGAAGACACCTGCACGATGAGGCCAGTGACGTTCCCTATGGTGTTCATTCATATACCCTTCTCAGACGGACACAACAACGCCGACATCTGTGGTCATTGTGAAAGGGTCAACATGTGCCATCTGACCTGATTTCATGACACTGCCTGTGTTTCTGTTAAAGATGGGGATAACATTTAATGTTTAACGGCATTTAACACACTATCCCATTAGTCAACAAAACCAAGAGGGAGAGTGAGTGTGTGGAAAGAACTGAAATGGAACTTAAATAGGTCATTTTATATAAAATAATTGTGTGTACTTTTATGGTTAAGAGTAAAGTATATTCAACTACTGTTGCCAACTTAAGTCATTGTGAATGGTGACAACCAGAGATAAACTTGTGACTGCAGTCTCATATAAATGGATCAAATGGGGGTTGAACATGTCACACATGAATTTCCTCCACGAAAGGGGTATTGGTGAACTCACTAGGTTTGTGCATTTGCTAAACAAAGCCTTTTCACTTGCCTCTGTCTGTTTTTGCAGGGTTGCCAGATCCTTTTGCCAAAGTGGTGGTGGACGGCTCAGGACAATGCCACTCTACGGATACTGTGAGAAATACGCTGGACCCAAAGTGGAATCAACATTATGATCTGTAAGTCATCAGCAGCACTGTGGAGCAGTGTGACAGTTGCTGTATGCCATTTAAGCCTGATTAAGAAACAAATGCAGTGCGTGTGTGTGCGTGTGGATATGTGTATGAGGCCGTGGACCACCTGAAATTGGAAACGGTACAGAAAGCAATGTTGTCACAGAAATGTGGAATACTTTTTTTTACTCTTAGTATGTTTCTGTGTGGAACACTGTGTGCTACGACAAGTGTTTCAGGAATGTAGATTGAGTTGGTTCTTCACTGTGTACAGAAACACTCATCCATAAAGCTTTTGAGCTGTTTTAACATGTGAGCAAAACATCTTGTGGAGTGAGATTTTAGTCATTTCATATCTCAGGCCTCACCAAGACATATGCATATGAGATTTTTATATATCATACTGATATGAATTCCTTCTTTCTCAAATAACAGATTCTTCCTATTTTGGGTATTAGAAGATGGAGTTTGCTAAATAGTTTTGCACTCTTGAGCAATGTCCTCTGTGAATTGGAATTTAACTCATATTTTTCTGGCATTCTCACTTTCACTGAGCCAAATGTGGCTTCACATAGGCCAACACATTTAGAGTGTTACTTGATTTTAGTAATCTCTTTCAGGGTAAGCCACATATCAGCCTTTGTGAATCTTCTTGAAACCTGACTTTTTTTCCTATCAAAGAAAGATTCCCTTTCACTTTCTGTCAGTCTCAGAAATGTAAATGCAAATCATTGGTATTTCAAACTAAATCTATGAACAACGCAATGGTCAAAGAAACCAAAAGGGATGCAGGAAGGAAAAGCTTGAAAAAGTATTTGCTTTTCACATTGCTGAGAATCATTACAACAACATGTGGTCAGTATATTGTCCATTGGCCTCATGGACAACAACAAGACTAGAACAGGATGACCATTACACTCCATAAGTGCCCCTGTGAAACTATGTGCTTGACTCAGTGGCAGGAGGTGTATTTTCACTGGGGCTGTGAATGTTCCCTGAACTGAGGTCTGTGTCGACAGGCTGTAACAAGGAGTGATCACCCCAAAGGACCCACTGGCGACCAAGCTTATGCAGTGGTGAGAGATGGAGGGAAACAGTGGTAGAAGAAGAAGTAATGAGGGAAAAGGAAGCCTGATAGAAAGAGTTGGACATTTGCAGTAGTGAGAAAGACGGGCGTGAAGGTAACGGTGGGTAGTTATAAGATGCAAATTTATATGACAATGGGTATCATGGCATGCTGCCACTCTAAACAGATAAAGTATGAAAATAAAATAAAGTTTCATTTAATAATTTTGGAATAAAGCAGCAATTTTCACAATTTTCTGACATTTATAAACTAAACGATTAATCTATTATTCAATAAAAGAATAGGTAGGTTAATCGATAATGAAAATAATCATTAGTTGCAGCCCTAATTATAATGCAACCCAGTTGTGAAAGAAGAACATATGTTTCTGAATTTAAGTGTCCATGCACATGTGACTGTACTTTTCCCATTTCATTCCCCTACAACCACAGATACATCTTGCCTTTCTGGGCACACTTTCATTTTCAAACGCGCACCTGTTTAGCAATGGTTCTTGTGCCCTGTCAACATCAACCTCAGATCCCCTCCTCCTTTGACATAATTCTCTACCTCCTTCTCGATTCCCATCCTCTCGGAGGAGTGTATTTCCCGCCAGCGACCCCTGGCCTCTTCCTCTGGTTCAGGAAATGGCTAACATGCCACAGAAAGCAGATGGGAGTGTGGGCTTGGCATATTGCCAGCTCGCCACACCCCCATATCCAGCCTCCAGCCTTAGGAGGTGGGGTCTTTTCTCCATGACACTGATACTGCCAAGAGCCTCGATGCCCTACATTATGAATCATACACACCCTGCAAAAATTATATAGCTTTTTTTGTTTTGTTAATTACAGTTGATGCTCTATAAATCATATTGGTGTCATGTGCAAAGAAAGTGAAAGGACACATTGACCCCACCAACTCTTTGAAAACATTTTGTAAATGTCAAAAGTTCATGAACTCACAGTAGTCTGGTTTTGGCAAGTTGCCCCCTCATGCTCAGCCTCCAATTTCCAGCCTTTTTAGTATAACTTTTCACATTGCTTTGGTTAGAGGGTCAGATTCACTCTCTGCTCCCTCTGCCTTCACTCTATATTAAATGCTGTACATGCATACCATGTCCCCTCATGAGAACCTGTCTTACCTTACCAGTCTTAACACAAACTGCCTGCGCAAGATTTGGTTTGTCCCCAGTAATAAAATGTTGAACATACCAGTGCCACTAGCACTGCTACAGTCAGGATTTACTCTCCCTATGGTCATCTATATTAAAAATTCATTGGCCAGTAGTTGGCAAGTTGACTCTCTTTATCACAACCTGCCTATCACAAGCCTTGGAGGTCTCTATGGCACACATACCAGACCACAGTATAATCAAAAAGTAAGTAACTCCAGACATTTAAGATTTCTCTCTGCTTCATTCCTGTCTGCAGTGAGTTGGCACAGTAAAATCATTGGTTGACATTGGAGAGAATGCTAACCGAAAGCAAATTGTTTGCTCTATGCCTGTAAACAGGCATGCATGTATATTGGATATATATTCAGTAAGTGTTTTGTCTTTCTCAGTCTTGGACTGACAGCGAAGTTCAGCCACCTTCAAGAAACACCAGAACTTTTTGTACTTTGTAAGTGATATTATTGCAACTATATGAATTCTCCATTATGAGAGACAGGAAAAGTCTGTGGAAGCATATGTCCCAAAAGTGGAAGAAGAGACATGAAATGGGGTGCTTGGTTCAGTGTAACAGCAAAGTAGTGGTCAGTTTTGATGGAATCAAGGAAGAATGCTTTGGCATCAACTCAATTTATATAAATCAGATCAAGGTACTTGATATGGACGCGCCAGAGCTGTAGAATCCGCACTCTGATTTATTTTTGTCTTTTATAGATGTTAACAACTGAAGGCTGTCCAACGCTAATATGAAATATATCCAATGTGGAAAGAAATCTTATTTTTGATTTCCCAATGTAATGTACGTTCCCTGGCAAGAAAAAGTTTGGGATGTCCTGCAGGACAGGACTTCTGGATTTAGTATTGTCCTGGAAAACTAATCTGGATTTGACCCAATAATTTCTTCCCCCTCCACTGTTGTTGTCTGTAGGATTAGGAATGCTAATACTTATACTTATATTTGTTGTGGCTATAACCACCTAATGAAGTGTGTTTGTGTGTGTGTATGTGAGATTGTTTATAACTGTGTTGTCTCTGTGCTTGACCACCAGCGTTTAGTAGTTAATCATATTAGTGAACAGTTTCCTGCTCTTGTTTGTGAAGTAGGTTTTAGTGGAAATTTAACACAGGGAATAGAAAAAGGAACATTCCAAGAACATTAGGTGAACCCTGCACATACTGTTCTGTTTGAACCCTGAGCAGCATTCACAAAAGGAATCTCCTGAGAAAATGATGAATCTAATAGCCTACATTATTATAACCCTTTGGAACTCTCTCCCGGCAGAGATCCACAATGTTGCATCTCTGGGCAAACACTCCTAAAAAACTACCTCTTCACCAAGGCCTATGGACTTAATTAACTACGTTATCCCGGCATATCATTGCTGATATAATTTTATGTTCCAGTGTTATTTGTTTTGTCTGCCTCCTTATGTGTAAAGCATCCTTGGGTCCCTTCACGCTATAAAAATGCAAGGTATTATTATAGTATTATTATTAGTTAAGAATTAGTTTCTAATTATTATTATCTATGTTATAACATTATTTGGAAATAGATTACTTTAATAGCTCTTATTACATTTGACATAATCTTCAGGATTATATTTATCCTCTAGGGTATATTTATTTACTACGAAATTTTGTTATTAATTTGAACATGGAGGCATAAGATTTTTGTTGTTGCCTAGCAGATATTATGTCATCACTTGCAAAAACCTTTTAGAACTTTATAAAATACTATGTCTTAGAAAACAAAGGCTAGAAGTGTTTTAAAAATAATTAGCATAGAGATGCAAATAATACTAATGAACTTGACACTTTTCTTCAAGGCAGCACAGCCAATAAGTGATGTTGACCAGTTTCAGATGGTCACACAGTGAAAACTGGTCTGTGCAGCTCTGGAAACGTGGTCCAGTGTATCCTATTTGTCTGGACAAAGCAAATTAATTTAGTTTCCACCTCAAGTTATACTGTGGCCTTGAGAGTTTGTAATTTGCCACCATCCATCTGTAGAAGACAGGCAGTCACAGTCAGATCAGTCTGTAATTATATTGTGTCACCTTCTATCTGCTTTGGAGTCCAGTTATGAATCAATAGTGACAGTTTACTCTCCTTTCAGCAGTGCAGCCCACCCCCATCTGTATACATTTGCTGTTGATAGCAGTGTTGTAATAATTACCTCAGTACCTGCAATGTTATGTTAGAGGAAAAGAATTCCTAACACTCGCTGTGCTAAAAACAGTGAGTGAGGGGGAAAAAAAAAAATTCTACCCGTTCTCTTATTCTCAGACATGCAGTCATTGTCTCATCGGCTATTTCAGTTCTCTTTTATTTGCTCCTAGATGGTGCTTTGCACAACACACCTCTGCATCACATTGACCTGTTAATCTCACAGCCACACTGTGTGAAGGGAAAAGCATGAGATTAAATTTAGAACACCATAATGTCCTCAGAGATGAGTTGCACCACAGCACACAAAACGCAGGGAGCCAAACTGAAATAGTACAATGCTTAGCACATCTGTTGGTCTAAGATTAGAACAATGTCCTAGTCAAGGATGAGCTTGGTCAAAATTCTCATTAAATTATTATTATTTCTCATTTCATATTTGAGTAATAAAATCTTGTTGTCGTAACGTGTGAAATATTCTGTATAATCCCACTGTCATATTATGGTGTGACGGAAGCCTTTATAAGATAGAGGGTTTGGAACAGTTTACCTCCAGTGGTTTCTAGTTTGTAAGTATCCACTTATTGGCACATAAGGTTTTAATTAACTCACCTTTATTGGAGAAGAAAATTGAAACTTTCAATGCAGAAAACTGTGTTCTTTCATCCATTTGTCATCTAATAGTGTTTGAGGGCTAGAATTAGATCATAATCAACATGAGCAACAAAGCACATGCCTAGACACATTAGCATCTGCTAAGAGAGAAAAGGTGCCAAGATGCTAACCTCTGCTACTGCATCTTGATTTTCTGATAGTAACTAGAGACTGAATCACTGGACAAAATCCAAAACCCACACAGGTTGTAGTTTGATTTCAGTGCAACAAAAACATCTGTGATTTAACTTACATAACAAGCCTGAATTTTTTGATGTTTTTAGTAGGGAAACTCCACTCCTCACTAGTGATACACAGCATAATATAGAGCTTGGCATCAGTGCTGCCAGCTAGGCTGTAATTACGTGCGTGTGTCAGTGAATGTGTGATTGTGCATTAGAATGCTGAACTGTCTGGGTCTCAGACAGTGGTAGAGCACATCACGGGGACTTCCTCTGTTCTTCAACCACAACTAGACTAGCCTCAGTTGCGCTAAATCTGCACAAACACACAAGTTGGTATAAAATCAGCTAAGCGGCCTCATTACGCAGTCTGAAAGTCTACACTGCAAACATAGTGTGCATTGTTCTCATGCTGTCAGGGAGAAGTAGTTGGAAGAGATGCAAAATAGAAGTTTCCATTTTTTTGGCCATGTTATTAGTCAGTGTATGTGTTAATGCTTTGGAAAATGTCTTGAGTATGAGTGTGTCGTAGCTTATGATTTCATTTAATTTCTATCTTCATACCCTGTGGGTTGACGAAAACCCACTCTGTTCTTTGAGCTTTGAGCTCCCCTGCAATGTGCTCACAAGCATACAACATGTCTCATTGGACTCTTTGAAATTCTATACATATTGTCATGATCACAAACTACTCCTCTTTTCTGTCTTATTGACCGGATTAAATTTCACTCCCTCTCTTCCCCCGTCAGATACATTGGAAAGGCAGACTCAATCACCATCAGTGTATGGAACCACAAGAAGATCCACAAAAAGCAGGGCGCAGGTTTCCTGGGCTGTGTCCGCCTCCTGTCCAACGCCATCAACAGACTCAAAGACACTGGCTGTAAGTACGTGTGTGTGTGTGTGTGTGTGTGTGTGTGTGTTCGTGTGCATAAGTGCATACTCTGTGTCTCTGAACACTCACTGAAAACAGGTCACTGGTGTCTGGTCTCTGCATGCTTACCTTTGCCCTAAGGTGTCCTTCTGGCTTATTAGTGAAGGGTGATATGAGGCTACGGGAAATACAGAATGAATAAATTAATAAATACGCAGCAGTTGGGTGAGCCATGTTAACCGCTCTTCACACATGTATGCACACACATCTTGCACTCTGCACACTTAGACAGATAAATGTGTGGACCAGACCTAGTGTCTCCAACAACAGACGCAAACTTCATGTCAGGGAACCTTGCCTGTGCCTCTGTTTTATCTGGCTGCAGCAGTTTGATAGCTAGCTAGCCTGATGCTACATGTGTGGCTCTTTCAGCAGTGCCGCTGTCCCATCCACAGCTTGCAGCCTGCTGCTGCTTCTGTGCCAGATATTCGTTGCCATAAGATTTATGGACACAATACACCGGCAACTCCTTTAGGCCACACATATCAGAAATATTGCCTGCTTTAGACATCTGGCACCTGGGACTAAATCAATAGCCACAATTCATTTTAGAGCAATGCGACTTTCTGTCAAGGAAACTAATAGCTTTTATTCTTAGAAGCATAGTCCTGCTGATACGCTTATTGTCACTGTTTGGCACAAGATGCAAAAAGAGGAAGAAGGATGCTGTTTTGGGATAGTGATAATCCTCGGTTGACCACAAAGTTGATCCCAGGCTTATGTGGGTAACATACAAAGGAACAGCAATGATTTTGCACAGACACACACAGACTGCACTGCACAGACGGCTGCCCATGTGTTATGTGTATTTTCTCTGTGCAGTCCACATGGCCACATGCTTGTTAGCCCTGTCTGCTTTGTTGGCAGTACCAATCAGTTAATATTGACACATATTCACGTGGCTGTAGTACATACTGTCAAATTAACATTCCTTACACTCATTCTCCTCCTTTCCTTCAATCCATCTTCCTGACCTGTCTTAAACACAGACAGTCGGACATGTACCAGAACCACCACACTGAGTTACATTTTTCCCCTTTTTTTAATGTATCCAGTCTTTTCCTTATCTCCCTTCTACACAGTCACGCCCCACAACCACTTTAGGAGTTGTCTGTCTGAATATAATTGCCATTTGTTGGATGTTTTTTTTATCCAAACTACATAGTTGGATACTTCCATGAATGTAGGTAGTTGTAGTTTGGTTGTAACCGCCTCTTATGCCAACTCCAAACTGTCAAGTTGAAATGCTTCCCAAAAGAATTCAGCAACCTTTATGTTTGCTCCAAAATGGCACTCTTGGCTCATAAAGTTCACCCCCTAAACCACCGAAAACCACAACAACCTCAGTGTTGCCACAAAAGGGACCTTGATGGCCTTGGAAGCCTGGTGCCATACTTTTAACCCACTGAGTGCCAAAGGACTTCAGATTTACCCACAACTTCCACAAACAGACCGTATAGGCTCCAGTTAGGCTCCAGACCAGCCACTTACTGCACAGCCAACATGGCAGAAATTATACTTTATCACAGCCACAGGAAGTAGACAGGGAGACTTCATTATGATCTATGACAAGACACCAGTGCACACATTATCTCTCTGTCCTTGTCCTGTGACACATGAACAGTGCCCAGTCTGTGGTCTGACCAAGATGTGGAGACACACACACACACACACACACACACACACACACACACACACACAGAGACAAACATAAAAACACAAACACACACACACACACATACACACAAAAAAACACTTTACTGGAATTGCCTTGCTTCCTAGAAGTCACATTCATATACATAGCTCACTTTGTCATCCAAGGCAAACACAAACTCACACTGTTTCACTCCTACGCGCGCACATGCACGCACGCACACACACACTCACACTCTTGCAAACCAAAAGGAGATCCGACATGATTGTCTAGTTTACTAGAAGTCTGTCTGGCTCTACACTAAGCTCCACTTCCTGTAGCATCGTGCAGACTCCACATCTGAACCCACAAAGTCACTAACACACACACCACCAGTTTTTCAAAATGACTTGACTGACTACATAGTCAAGTCATTTAGTCTGCCTTGCTTTGAACCCTGTTGTTTATTTGTGTGTGGTATTTATAGTGTTGATGTAATGGCTAATTATGTTTACTGATTTGCTGATTGTGATACTGCTCATACTACGGTTTTTACAGATGCATATAGACATACACACGCATGCAGAGACAGATATGCATAAGCTAAATTAACCAATGCTTAAACACACACAGGTCTGTAAATGTTCTGTCTCTCTATTTCCCTCTTCTTTTATTTAAGAGAAAAATCCTTACTATTCCAGCCATGTAAGGCTTAGACCATCCCTGTTTAGTCTAGACATGTATCCGGAACAGATGCACATATACACACAAACACGCACACTTCTGGAAACCAGCTATAGGGTTGTTTAGACCTTCTTAGTCTATACACACAAACAGACACACCATTGTATGTGCATGCAAAATCGTACAGGCAAACTAACACCAACTGACTTTGCTTAGTATTGTTAGTATTGGCTCATGGAGAACTGGGGCATCTCTTTATCTCCCTTTCTCTCAGTCACTTTCAGGCTGCCTCTTCTGCATATTGCCCTTCCTTTCCCTCTCCCCCTCTCCCACACTCTGTCTTATTTCTGCTTATGTTTTATTTTTTCATATTTAAGTAAGCCAAAGCCCCTGCAGCACACACATACAGGTTGCATTGTTAAAGAGTACCAATTGATATCACTCCTGTGCTGGTCAGTTAATGGTCATGCACAAGTTTCCCTGTGAGATTTCGTGTGTGTGTGTGTGTGAGGGAGAGAGGCTGCTGAATGTATCTGTATCTGGATCTTGTTCAGAGTCTTCCTGGGTTGTGTTTCTGTGCTGTCTGTGTCTGGCAGTGCTATGCTGTGCTGAACAGACAATGACTTCTTACTTATCCAGAAACAACAACAACTGCTAGCACATTTTGTGTCTAGAATTTGATGTGTTGTGTCACCAAAACTTTCATCTTTTCACACAAAATGGTGGAGCTGCAGATGCATTTCTTCTGCAGAGTAGACTGTCATATTTTTAACATTTTAAAGGCACAATTGCATGCAGAATGAATTTGTTAATTTTTGCCAATTTGACTGTCTACTCCACTATGTCCCATTTGACTCATGCAGAAAAAAAGTAATTGAGACCCTCTGTGTTTGTGGATTGAGTAAATTTCAAGAACATCGTAAATGACTGTGTGTATTTCAAAACATAAAATGTATCTCTGCTCAACAATATTGGTGTCTTTAACAAAATAATGGTTCCAAAGGCTTTCCAGCACTGGTCTTCTTGGTCCCTGTTGGTTATGCTACTGCTGGATCTTGAACAAGGTGCTATTTACCTGGCAATTGTCGCAACGGAAGATACAAATGATCACTCTAATAACTTTCCAGGGTTGTAACATCCTCTCTCATTGTATTATAAATCCACCGTGCATGGATCTGTTACTCAATCTGACCTTCCTGGATAGTGATTCATCGTCTCATTGAGGCAACACACCCACACGAACGCAGCCCTCTGCAGTCTGAACACCCAGTTAGTCTGTGAAATACAACACGTTGCACATCTGCTTAGTACCTGGATGTGTTCATGATTGTAAACGGGGGCAGATGCTGAATCAGTGGTTATGTGCCTTGTTTGGTTTTTCCCTGCAGATCAGAGACTGGACCTGAGTAAGCTGGGCCCCAATGACAATGATACTGTGAGAGGACAAATAGTCGGTAAGAAACACATACACGCACAATTTCAGTTGCATACTGTATGTCACAATAGAAAACAAACGAAAATTCATTAATCATTCTCATTCAAAACAATATTTAATTACAATATTTGAAATTGAAAATGAGATTAACATTTGAACCAAGTCCTGCTAGAGACAACTTTGGATGTCTGGATGTTTCAGTGCATTGTATTATTTAAACACTAGAAAACACTAATAGACCCAGACTGCATCCTCTGTCTAAATACGCTGACTGAGTTCATTACCTAAGGAACTGAACCATGGAGTGGAATTTTTTGTGTTTTCTCTCGCTTTGTAATACAGAAACAGAGCAATATATTTAATATCTGTTACATACCAACAAAGTCTTTAATTTTCTTATTTTTGCTTTCCTTTGCATTAATGTCAGAGGAGAAAAGGAAATAGGAAGAATGTCAAGAAGACAAAAATGTATAAAAAGCATTAGTGGAACTGAAATCCACATACTATAGGGACTTTATACAGAATGATGAATGGACTAAATATTAGTCATTATTTGAGCTGCACTGTATTGGTAGGAAAATGTAATTGATCAACCGTCTTTGTTAATTATGTAGTAAGTCTTCAGTCCAGAGATCGCATTGGGACAGGAGGGCCGGTGGTGGACTGCAGTCGCCTGTTTGACAATGACTTACCCGATGGGTGAGTATTATCACAGGTTTTCCTTAAAAATGAGCTATCCTAATAGTTCACACAGCACTTTGCTTGAAGTTTTTAATTTTATTTAATTAATTTTTAAAACTCTTTTCCTGTGCAATCCTTGATGTGTTTTAAAAAGAAAAAAAAGATACATTTAGAAGGTTCAGCTTGTATGCCCATTGGTGATTCTCTTTTTTCATGTTATTTATAAACTGAAGGATACATTATTGACAGCGCCATTAGATTCTTAGAGGTGTCAAAAGTGGACAAAAATGTTGTTTTGTTTTTCATTTCATTCATTTGATATTGCTTTTCAACAAGTATGATGATTTTTTTTTTCTCACCCGTTTGTCCTAATCTGTCATGGAACAGCTGGGAAGAGAGGAGGACAGCTTCTGGAAGGATACAGTACCTGAACCACATCACACGTACCACACAGTGGGAGAGACCTACCAGGTACATCTGCACACACACTGCACACATCCTCAACTACGACTTCAAGTAATGTATAATATTATTGAAAGTGAGCCATGTTAAAATGGGAGCTTTACCATGGCCCAAATCACATCATCTTTAATCCTTCTACTGCCTACCTTATGTACAGCAGTCATGCCGATATAATGCACAACAAGCTTGACCTTTTACATAAAACCAGGAGGGGGTCTATTTAAGTGGTTTTACTTTTCCCAACTTCTCTTTTCAGAAAAAAAAACTTCCACTCAGCCCCACTCACAACACAACAATAACAGTCTGTCGGTAATGAGGGAATTGCTGTCAATTTCCTTCGCCGCCCACCCCACTGCAACACACACACACTCTCTCTGTCTCACACACTCTCTCACACACACGCACACACACGCACACACACACACACACACACAGTCTGAACCCTCAAACAGCCCTTTAAAGGTCTGTCCCAAAGTGAGGACTGGCCAAAATGTCCTCACTTTCCAAAAATGTCCTCACTCCCAAGGTCTAAAACTCAAATTGGTTTTCACAAAGATAGGTGTACAAGTACACACACACGTGTACACACACACACACACACACACACACACACACACACACACACACACACACACACACACACACACACAAACACACACCTAAGCATACTAGCCAGCCAGTCGGGCAGCCAGGTTTTACTTGGCCCCTGTTCCTGTAGGAACAACTGTCGCCTTCCTACTTGGCCCTTATCAGTGGAGCTGTTAGGGGAGTAAGCAAACAAATAGCACTACCCAACCTCCCCGCCGACCGCCTCACCCACTCTTACTACAAATCTCTAGTGGCTCCTAGGCAGCATAGCAGAATGAGGTAGGATGGGTAGGGAGTTGTTAAGAAAAGGTTAAGTGGTAGGGCATTTAGGGAGGCGGAAATGGTGAAATGGTTGAGGAGGAAGATGAGCAGGTAGGGACTGTGTAGGAGGAATAAATGACAGATGAGTAGTGAAGAGGAAGAATAACGGGTAAGAGAAGAAGTGGAGAAAGAGGAATAAGGTAGTGATAAGGTGGAAATTTTTTTCCATTTTCTGTATTGAATATGTAACAGCAGGAGCGACAAATACCATGTACAATTTAAAAAATCTATTGTTTTTGCCTTAGACAAGCCAGCCCCAGTTTTTTTTTCTTAAACAGACAGTTGTGGTTGGTAACTAGTCGTTGTTACTATTCTCTCACTTCCTCACTGCCCCTGACTAACGATACATGTTATCTGGTTGTCGAGCTAGTCATGAGAGGACAGATTGGAAAGAAGAGTGGTGGTATAACATGAAGGACGGACCAGGGAAAGTGGAGAGAGAGGTGGGACATAAGTGAGGGGGGAGAAATAGGAAATGGGACGGAGGAAGAGTGTGTGGTGGGGGGAGGAGGTGGGTTGTTGGTTGACAGACGAGGGTCCAAGGTTTTAGATAGCCAAGGCGTCAGTAACTCCGGACAGCCAGACATAAGTGTCGGTAAGCCAGTCTGTCTCTGTTTGTGTCTGCTTACCAGATATCTGTTCGTATGTCCTGCTGTTAAGCAGCACACAAACACACTAAAGATTCAACTGTAGTTTTGTGCGGCCTTTTGTTTGCTTTCATGCAACCCATAATCCTTCATATCACTTTAATCCTAACCATAACCGTGAAATACATTCTTCTTCTTGAGGATTGATGACACAAGCTGTTTTCCAATAATTACTCTTGTAATACTTGTGTGTTTGTCTAGACATCACAAGAACAAAGAAACTGGTTACACCTTTTGACTTAACCCACAGCACACTTATAACACACAGTAACGCACCCTCTTTGCACTCTCCACACCCAGGTTCCTGCAAAGAAAATATGGTGCACAGTCACATACATTCACCAAAACCAAAAGTCAACCACTTATCACTCACTCAGTTAACACACTCTTATGAATGAAAACAAACACTTGTGATGTTATTGTCAATTTATTCATCCATAGCCAAAATGCTCTTTAAAGTTGGAAGTGTGCATTATTTCCGATTTGTTTATAAAAAATGGTTATCTGTATGATAAATACAGTATATTTTTAGAAATTATAACTTGAAAATGGAGAAATTCAACATTACAATCAGAGGAACACCCACAGAGAAGACCATAGCCTGCATATACATGAACATGCACACTCTCTGCTCTTTTCTAGGCCAGCGTCAGAGTACTCCAGCCCATCAGGGCGTCCGCTCAGCTGTGTGGTGGACGAGAACACGCCAGTGATGACACCTGTCAATGGGGCCGAGGCCAGCGTCCCCCCGGGCGAACAGCGGATCCAGGAGAGACGGGTTCGATCACAGCGGCATCGTAACTACATGAGTCGAACACACCTTCATACACCGCCTGACCTGCCTGAGGGTTATGGTGAGAGACACAGCAGCAACACACACACACACACTCCCTTCCCTAACTGATTACCATTTAAGAATTCCATCTGGTAAAGTAGGAAAATAGTAATATGGTCTCAATAAATTGTTGTATTTTGTATCTGTCCTCCTCATTTTGAGCAGTGAGGACACCATGGTAAAAAAAGCAGTGTTTATGATGTCACATGACATTGTCTGTTTTATGATCATGCGATTACAAAGGTCATCAAATCCCATAGCTGCTGAACTGTGATGTGTTTTTTGTGGAATGTTTTGGAGTGTGTTGGCTGGCTGACAGTCCTGAAGTTTTTATGCTATCTTTTGAACACTAAAAAAAAAAATCACAAGAATGCAAGCTGTACCAAAACCACGGGAGGAAGAATCAGCCAGGGTGGGTGACGGCTGTTTCACTGCCAGAATGCTTCTTTAGTCCTTCATTGTTTGTTTGTTTTTTTCTTTCCCTTTTTAGACAGACTTAGTTACTATCTATCTAGTTTTGGGCGGTTACCTTGGAAAGGGATGCTGTGTAAACTCAGTATCAAAACAGTAAGGTCACCTGAAAATGTATTTACACACTTGACTGACCCGAGTCTGATGTTTTCAAAAAAAGCTGGTAACATTTGTCAGAGCTCAGCCTTGTCACTAGTGGTTCATTTAATTAGTTCTTGCAGACATTACCAATGCATTATCAGTGTTGATGTTTACATGTTATTATAAGAGGTTTCAGTGCATCTGCAAAGGTACCTCCTGCTGGTGGTCAAGGTGTCTAGTCGGGGAGTGGTCTACTCCTGGGACACCAGGTGAATGCTTTTAACTAGCTGATACATTAGAAAGTCAGCTGTAGTCATATTGAATTGCATAGTTACCTGTGTTGCTGGTATCAAAAAGGCAAGCTGAGGTCAAGTCCCAGCCCTAACCCACAAAAATACAAGATATGCACATCAAAGATATGATAAGCTGTTCCTTGGGCTGTATCTTGTTTGTAGCCTAGAGGCAGTGATGTGTGCATTTTTTTCCTTCTTAATAATGAGAATAAAGTTGCCCTTTTATCCTTTCTTTCTTCTTCTCTCTCGGTCTGTCTCCCTGCTCTGTCCTTGGGCTCACTCACACTTTCTCTACTAACCCCCCCTCCCTCCCTCCTTCCCAGAGCACCACATCATGACAACTGCAATCAACACTTGCTATGTGTTAATATTCTGTCTCTCCTCTCCTCTTTTCTCCTGTTTGCAAACACTTTCCAGTGTTGGAATGTTTTGGCTTTGCAGACTGATATTCCCACAGCGAAGAGACGGAGGGAAAGCAGGGTATTCATAGCTTGGTGTTTAGCTCAGAGAATAACTTTAGGTTATTGGCTATTTTTTTTAGGTCTGTAATTCTTCAGCTGGCCTTACTTTCCGGCATGCAAACATTGGAACGTCTTTTCAGAAAAAGTGTACTTTTCACAGTCAGCCACAGTGCACCACAATACCCACAGAGTCTGTAAAATAAATTTTTATTTTAAGTGTGGTGCTGTATGCCAGCAATTTAGAATGGCATTGTTGGACCGGTGCCCCCTTTGAAATGTCCTGCTGTGTCCACTGAGGCTGGCCAAGGTCGGACAAAGTGAGTCACTGATGCCCAACAGCTAGTGAGCGTTCTTCTCAGCTGAACCCTCTGAACCAGTGGCTGGGTGTGGTGAGAGAGAGTTGGGGTGTGTGTGTTTGTGTGTGTGTGCGTCGGGGGGGTAGTGATGGATTAGCAGGTGAATATACACACATGAACACCCCTCCTGTGCAGCATACACACTTTGTGCCAACATTCACACATTCACTCTCCATTCATCCATGAGCTGGATGGAACCAAAGACCCAACAAGCCAATGACAAACCATTATCTTCTGATTCTCTTTTTGGTGTCCTCGGTTCCCTTATTAATTTACAGTATAGTATTTGTTGTTGTTGTTGTTGTTGTTGTTGTTGTTGTTATTATTATTAGTGAGTTTGGAATAAGTGCAGCATTTTCCTTTCCATTTCCTTTGGTTCTGGACATTAATAGGGAGGGATGACTTTCAGAGCACACACCAACCTTTAAGAGAAAACAAGGCAACTAGGAGGTTTCGAGGAACTCTGCAAGGAAAAACACTTTCCCTCACATTTTATTCTCCCCATCCTCTTGGGATAGGCCTACTAGAGACTGGAGAGGAACTAATTGATTACATTGGCGCACACCTTAAGAAACTCTTGTCCCTGCTGTTTGCCTGTCACATCAATTATAAACAGACTTCCCCTTCTCCAAAATACACAAACTCCCTTTCCATGCTTGTACCCACCAGGACTAGACTACAGAACAACAGTCCCAATCTTGTTTCAGTGCTGTTTTTGCCTTTTTGACATGTTAATTCCAATCAATGTTTCTCTCTGTTTCAGAGCAAAGAACAACTCAGCAGGGGCAGGTCTACTTCCTCCACACACAGACTGGAGTCAGCACCTGGCATGACCCCCGGGTACCCAGGTAACTCCTTTGTGTTCATATTTTTCCATCTTTATTGTCCAGATTTGTATCTATTTGTAAAGCATTTTATATGGTTCTTTTGATAAATGTTATTAAGAGCTATTAATATGAGCATAATTACCTCAGCAACACATTGGATTAAACACATGATAAAGGCACTGCAGTGCTGACAGCCTGGATTGTTTTAATCCTAATATAAAACCTGACAGATATTCCCAAAACTGACGGGACCAAACTAGATTTGACTGGGCTGGATCAGACCTAATTTCTCATTTAATTGCTCAGGGTTGTGTTCAAAAACAGTCTTATTAGTCAAATTTCAGGCTCATGTCAGGGTCAGCCAAACTAATGACCCCTGAGTCAGATGTAGAGTTGGAAGAACATTTTTGGACAGATGTTGAGCTGAACACACCACAGGCCAGTGGTTCTGCATTTAATCAAACCGTTTCACCAACTCTCAATAGCCCACTGGTTAATTCACCAGAGATTGCAGGCCGTGCTATTGCGTTACATTTTTGGCCATGATCTCGGTGTAGCTGCAGCTCAGCGATGAAGCACATGCATTTAACATCCAACTCACAGCAGCAACTTCTGGGTTTGGTCATTTTGGATAGAGCTGCTAAAATGACCCAGTATGTTGTGATGAGTGCAGCGAGGCATGTGCTTTGTCCCTGAGTGACGTGTCACACAAGGACAAAGTACTCACACGCACATACGGCACGCACACACATAGACACAGGCACAAGTCCTCCTTAGGCTACAGCGTTGTCCCACATCAGGGCTTAAGTTTCTACTGACAGGAATGTCAGTTTACAGGAGAGAAGAAGAATCAAGAAATTAGAACAACTACTTTGTCAGAAGGATAATGGCCATGTTAATGTTGTTGATGCGCTTGGGTCTGTTGAGAGCTCTAGTCCTGTGTTCTGATTGGCTCAGTCCTGTGAACATGTCTACATGCTACTTCATGTAAGTGTTAATGCCAACCCATATACCAGTACTGTCACTACATTTGCTATTGAAAGGATAACCTTTATTTACAGTTATTAAATTGTTCATGAAAAATAAAAGATGTATTGAACAGGTTAATTGTTGTGTTTAAAAGCAATTACCTACTTACTACAACTACTTACCATTGAACTTTAGAAAAGCAGCAAATGCATCATACCTAACGACTGTAATGTAAAACCACAGTAGAGAAGGTCCTCCTGTTTAATTTTGCTCTTGAGATAAATCTGAACTCCACAAAAGGACGGTGACTTAAACAACTCTGATGGGAATCTGCACCTAAGGAGTGTGTTCTGCAAGTTAATTACATAATTACTCTATTATCCATGTTAGGAGGAAATTATCTCCCATCTGAGGCCAATCAATTATATTGTGTTGCATCATAATCCTAAAGTACAGCATGCCTGTTTTTTGGGGGGGTTTTTTGGAACTATGTATGCATTTATACTTTAATTTAGAATAACATTTAATTTGTAGTATCATTGTCACTAATGGTTTCTATGTTTTTTTTGTTCAGGGACCTAAGCAATGTGAACTGTGAGGAGCTGGGCCCGCTGCCACCAGGCTGGGAGATCAGAAACACAGCCACCGGCCGTGTCTACTTTGTCGACCACAACAATCGAACAACACAGTTCACAGACCCACGGCTCTCTGCTAACCTGCATCTAGTACTCAAGTGAGTGTATCAATCATTGATGCGCTCAAGGACAAAACCTTGGCTCTGGTTTAGATTTGTGTTATCAAGGACATATGACATTTTGCTTTTTTTCCACCCAGTATTTGTATCTTTCTACATAAAAGCAACTGTGTACTTTAACACAAAACTCTTAAAGTCTTCCAAAACAGAAATGGTCAAATATGTTGCATGCAAATCTGTATATTTACTGCTGCTGTGTGTAGTTAACAGTCCCCTCTACCCTGAATACTCAAACGAGTGGTAACAAAAACACAGACATCAACAATAGTTGCAGTGAAACAACACCAACCAAGGTATTATTACATTATGAGCCATTTACTCATAAAAAATGCCAGATGTAAATAAAGGCAAATTAACTGGAAAAGAAAATCAGGACACTTTTCCTCATGTAAACACAACAAATCTGATGCTTCAAACCAGTTTCAGACTGTCACATAGCAGTGTTACTGTACATATTATGATGTGATGCATCTTTTATATGTTAAGGCTTTAAGACAAGTCCATATTTTGTCACTAATCACTGCTCAATCACAACTGTCCTGTTGATCTTTGTTTAGTTTCTGAACCATTTTCTGCTGATGACTGTTAACAGCTTAGTGTTTTTAAAAGTAGCTTTACACCCACACTGTCCGTCCTGGAAATGGACATAATGACTCCTGTCTGGGGATGCTGGAAAAACCTGAAGAGAGGGAAAAACTGTTTGGGAACCTGTGATACTACAGTCATGAATTCACCAGCAATGAATATGTCTGCTGTAAGATGATCACTGACGGCTGTGTCGGCTTCATTCATCTAACTATATTTTTATTCTTCTCTTCTCGTCCTTTCCGCCATTCCCTGCCTGTCTCGTGTCTCTGTCTTTCTTATTGACGCCGCTACCTTTAATCCATTTCCTCTCTGTATTTGTCTGTGTTTTGGACCTCATCGCTGTGTTTACGTCTGCTTCCACTGCTTCTTTTCTCTGCTTTTGTCATTTTCTTGTTTCTCTTTTTAATCTACCTTAATTCTGTTTCTTTGTGTCCTATTACTTGTCTCCTCTGTATTGCTCTTTTTCTCTTTGTCCTGTCTATCCTGTCTCACTGTTGCTTTTTTTTTTCTCCAAATCCTGTCCCCTGTTGTTTTCAATGCTCCAATACTCCTCTCTGTCATTCACATTCTGTTTTGTGCCCTTTTCGCCCACTTTGTCTTTCTCTGTCTTTTCCTCCCTTCTCTCCTCCTGTTTTCTCCAGCAGCCCAAGTCCAAATGGTTCCCGTGTGGCCATGGACAGCCAAAACACTAACCTCAGGTAACCCACACACACACACACACACACACACACACACACACACACACACACACACACACACACACACGGACATTTGTGCAGACATACATTTGTGTTCACATACTTGCATGCAGACAATAAATTCCATGCACACACTTGCACATGGTCCGTGACAAACATGCATGTGAACAATGCAATCAGCACACACAGGTTGGCGGACGTTTTCATACAGTCACACCAGCTGTCTGCGTAAAGCAGTCACTCAAGGCTTCACACACACGCTCACATACACACACACACACACACACACACACACACACACACACACACACACACACACACACACGCTGTTACACTGTCATAAGAGAAAATGCTGACTGGGATACTTTTCCACAGGGGAATGTCCAGTATCTGTGTGTTTATGTATATACGTGCATAACCTTCCTCTGGGTTGACTTTCATGTGCATGTCATTCAAGTTCAATACACACACACACTGACTGGCTGTCCGTATCGGGGGCTGTCAGTCCATCTTTCAGTGTGTTTGTGCTGTCTGTCAGCAATCTGCCTCCTCTGAAGATCAGCTCGTAGGCAGCTAAGCCAGCAGAGAGGCAGGGTGACGCAGCCGACCCCACTCGGGAAAATAATACTAAACACATGTTAGCACAGCAGCTGTTAGCTTAGCACCAGTTCTCATATCTTCACCGAACACATATGGGCTAGATACTTTAGCAGCGTGTTAGCTCTTCAACTGAGTCATTTAGAGAAAATGACAACAAGCAAAGTTGTAATATTTGTGTGGAAGGAACCTGTGAGTTATATGAATCACTGATGTGATCAACTGAATTCTAGGATTGTTCTTCAGGTATTTTGGCTGTCAGGGAGCTGCCCGTACTTTCCTCCTGCCAGTGTGTGAGGCAGGAATCATTAGCACAAGAGGAACATAGAGAGATGTGGAGATTTTTCCCCTGTGCTTTTTTAGTACAAATTTGTAGTCGAAACCTTGTTCAATAACAGCGGCTGGCACGACAGACATGTTTGGGAAATCAACATCTGGTCATTTGGTCAAATGGTATCCATATGTGTCAGAACAGCCTCTGGTTGTGAGTTGAAGCTCAGCTATGTTAGCCAGTCAGCATCATTAACTGCTTGTCTGACTCCTTATTAGGAGAGATTTGAGGGAGTCCAGACAAAGTTCTAGAACTTTGAAAAGGTCAAAATTTAATAGCTCCAATTTTGCTGATTAATGAAAACAAAATTAAAAGACCCTCTATGTACAGTTCGTGTCACAGCAGATTTTTATTCTGGCTTTGAGACTATTCGCCAAATCAACTGTATTTCAAAGAGTGCAAAAGTAGAACTTGACATGCGAATCATTCAGTCAAGAAATCATTTTGTTAATTTTTTTATCTTAAGATGTGTAACAGGCCAACTGGAGAGTTAAATCGGCTCAAATTCAAATAGTATCTGTTGAGCTAACATTGGTCTATTTGACTGTTGTCCTTGTTTTGAACACCCATAACCCATTTTGATATGAAATCAGTGTCAAGAAAAGTATAAAGACAGAATAGATTAGTTCAGTGCAGTTGTCTGAAAACACAATTTTTTCAATTTAAGCCGCTTCTCAGCTTTGGCTCTGAAACACAAAATTTTATTGGCCGTACTAAATGGTCTCAACAACACAGACATAATCTTGGATTGTTTACTGGGTGAGAGGCCGAACTCTAAACACCCCGAGTGACTGACAGCAGGCCCACAAACAAAAACAACAGCAAGCAGAAATACAGAGGCCACATGGGGAGACGCATGGAGGAAACAACAATCTGTTTACACATACTGTACATGTTCATACATTTGACAATTTCTTGGAAGTGTTAATGTTGTCATACCTTCTCCTCAGGTCTACTAAGGCCTCTGTTATATAAAGTGAAACCAGTACAACTAGTCAAACCACTGCCATACTTTTTCTACCATTTCTTCTCTCCTCTTTCCTACTGTCCTTGTTCATTTTTTTATCTTCTCATCTCTCCACCTCCCCCTTTCCTGTCAACTGCCCTCGCTCATTCTCTCTCCTCTGCCCCCCCGCCCTCTGCTGTGCTCCAAAAACTGTTAAAGTTATCAGCCTCTCTGCTGGCCCAGTGTCAAGACATCTGTCTTTTATCAACGCCAGGATTTAACAATATTTCACCAAACATCCACATAGGTCCGCCACACATGCACATGCACAGACACACACCATGACCCTACTATAACGCAGCAATGACCTGTTTCCATATAGGGAGATTGAAGGTGGTGGTTGTCGGGGAGCAGGGGAGTGGCATGTCAGGACCAGCTGAGAGCATGTTGCCTCGTGCTGGTGTGCTTAAGCAAAAATGCATTTTTGTTTTTCTTGAGATCTACAGAGTTGCATAGATGGTGTTTTGATTTTGTTCAGTGGAAAGGGGTTGTAAAGAAAACTGCATTCTGCAGAGAGGGAGTGCAAAGGGAAATGTCTCTTGCGTATTGGTAAGAAAAGCATTAAGCTCTTGTGCCTCTGTTTCCCATGTACCACTGGAATATGTTTTCATTATTGTTGGGGTGCATCTCACAATGTTTGGTCAGTCAAACAAATTTAACAGCTAGAGGGGAGAGAGACTTACTAAGATACTAAGTTGCCAGGCATGATGGTTGACTGCGCTTTGGGGTTACATCTACGTGTGCTTGGTGTTTTGTCAATACAGTATTGCAGTGTCACTTCCTCCTAGTATTTGTTCTTAAAATGTAATCAGTTTAAAGCTTTCCTAGCTTTACTTTAACCATAGGTAGTGTTTTTAATGATACCTAAGAAACCTGTCAAATGTAGGGGTTAGTTTCATTTTTAAAGAAATCACATATCACACTTACAGACACTGTTGTGCTGCTGTTGCTTGAAATACAAATGAAATGTTATAAAAGGCATTTTTTCTCATTGTCCTGCTAACAAAAACTGCACTCATTTTTGTTGCCTAGAAGGTAACAATTGTTTATTTACCGTGCATCTCTTTGTTGTTTAGTGGGTGGTTTGTTTGTTTTTTTACTCCCCCCCCCCCCGTCTGTAGAAACAGTTTGTGTTTTGTCTGCAAGATTAGACGGCAAGGAACAGATTTGACATTACAACATTGAGAGTCTGCAATTTGCACCTCAGTCTACTGATCCTCCAGGACACATCTTGGTTTAAGTGTGACTCAGACAGCCCTGTTGCCGTCGACCTTAGACTGATGAAGGCCTTGAATTGTCAGACAGTCAGACACAGCTACATTACTGTGGTCTGCCACACTGTCTCTCACATACTTGGCTTCCTCCCTTGAACCAGCTCATAGTGTATGTCTGAACGATTACATCAGTGTTTGCTGAAGGTATTTTCAGTTGCTGCTGGATTTAGGTTTAGTGGGCATCAGCAGGTATTTTCCCAACCAAGTTCTAAATCTTCATGACATTTATATCAACATTTGCATTGGTGTTAAGAAGTAATGATTATATATTATATTTGGTGCATTATGGGTGTGTGGTGTATTTAACCTGTGAAAGATGAATATAAATGCTAATTATGGGTTTAGCAATAAATCCCACATACAGAATATGTAAAATATATACAGTAGTTAACATCTACTGTACTAAACCTCACATGTGACTTGGTGCTAGTCGTCCAAACTGTGTATATATAGCAAGGTAAATCTATCTATATGTGGTGCATTAAAGGGCTGTCTGTATAGGAGTGAACAGGAGAGTATAGGGCCTTGGTCTGGCTAGTAAAGAATTTTACTCTTACCAAATCACTTCTGTTCTATTTTCACACACAAACTACTGCGCTCTGTAGTCGATGTGAATTGCTTTTTTGATCTCATATGCTGTATACAGTATAATTTCTGACTGTTCTAGGTTTGTAACTTGGACATATTTTATTTCATTTTTATATTTTGCATGGGAAAGTGTGCATACAAGTCAAATCACAGCAGAAAGTACAGCGGATTGTTTTCTGTAATGGCAACATTTTGCAAAGCTTTCATTTGTTTTCTCTTATTTAAGTGTCATCAAATGCAACATGTGGGCATTCTCATCACTGCAGTCTGTCTGCTGCTGGTTTTCTGTACTTCGTGTGTTTTTGAAACTTGTATAAGTGTGCAGATTTGCTTGCTTGGTAGATGGGAAGAACCACACATTTACTGGCAAAGCACACACATATCGTCCAAATAAATAATTCTCCACACACATGCACACACTTCTGACTCCACGTTCTGTAGTCGGCTGTTTGGCCGACCTCTCTGTCCTATCCTGCTTTTTAGGCAAGTGTAAAAGAGCACGGTACCAGCTGATACTCGACTCATAAAGTGCCCTTTGATTCTCTGGGCTGGGTGGGGGGCAGAGTGAGTGTGCTGGTGTGGCTTTAACACCACTGCACCTACTCAACACTAATTTCAGCCCACCTGTGCCAGCTGCTGCGGAAAAGAAGCAAGTACACTTTCTCTTAGACACACAAACATGTTGCCGTGCGCTCTTGTGCATGCAGTCTCTCACCTAACACACACCCAGTCTGCGTCCCTGCAAACACAGAAAGAGCATGGAGGCCTATCATGACTCTGCAGGTTCAGGTGCAGGTGACCCAGTTCTGGCAAATGTTCACTCCAACATTTTTTGACTTATCCAGTTTCTTTTCCTCCCGCTCCTTCCACCTTGGAATAACAATAATAAAGTCCTCTGGCTCTTATATTGAATTTGAAAGTTTATATTTCTCCCCAATCGTCATATTTCACCCAAGCTGTCACAGCAATAGGAACCATTTCTCTCTTTTGGCTGAGGCAGATTTTTAACTTTGCTGTGCTTGTATTTTCTATATTTACCATCAAATATGCAGAGCTCGTCCCGTTTGGAAACCAGAGACGCTGAACTATGTCGAAACGTATTTTTAATTACACCGTGTCCTCAGAAGGGAAAAAAAAAAAGTGCGCTGAAATTACGCTTTATTATATGGTTCTTGAGCCTCCCAGCCAAAAGCAACTCATTCCATTTTGTTTTAAGGCCATCTTTTCTTTCCCTCCTCCTTCCTAAAGCGGTTTTCAGGACTGCTCCACTGCAGTCTTAACCTTTCTTTGACATGCTAGGAGCTCCAGCGCCTGCCAATAAAATAAATAGTAGCGGACTTGATTATACAGGGATAGACTGGCGAAACACTGCACCCGTTTAGTTTGGAAAGCCCAAATAGATGAGTCCTTTTTCAACCCACTGAACCAGAGAACCCAAGTATGCAACGAGTGTCAGAATAAGTGGGTGGCTATGTGCTGCTACCTTAGAAGGTCTCTCCTTCCTTTTTTATATACCAATTCAGGCCTCTTGGTGTGCCGTCTTTGTTTGGCCAACAGCAGCCTCGGCACTCCACTCCCAGCGGAGAACAGTAGCTTCTTTTAAAGAAGTCCTCTACTGGCTCAGTGTCTCTTCACAGGAAAATGAGGGCTGCTGTCCTGTTGAAGGGAGAGATGGATTATGTTTTCAGGCCCACCCAGGCATCCCACCACCAACACCACAATGAGGGCTGGAGGAGGCCAGAACTAGAACACTGACCATGGCTCACCTTTGCCAAGATTGTATTTTATAGTTCTCTCTTTTTAGAATATACAGGCCCTGAATGGCAAGAGAGCCAAAGGGGGATATTGGTCAGGAGCTAGGTTCCTCGAGTTTAGTTCCTCTGTCCACTGTGCGACAGGAATGCTTCCCTACTCACACCCTTTCCCACACTTAACCTTGTTGTCCTGAAATTGCATAATTACAAAACAAGGATGCACTTTGGTCAGGCAAACATGAACCCAGAGCAGTGGCTGGAAATCTACATTTATCTGATCATTTGCAGCTAAGAGAAAGGCATCTTCGGTGCTTGTGCTAGTCCAACACTGGAAGTTTACAGAAATGTTGGTGTTTTATTTTTCCTCCACCTCAAAGTATGAGGAAGGGTGGCAGCTCCAGTGGTCAGATGATGGAAGTTCCAGTTGTGGTTGTTGGTGGGCAGGAGTACCTACTGGGGAAACAACCTTGGCTGTCAGCTTCTTTATGCTTGAGACAGGACGTAAAGATGTCTTGGGATGGAAAAGAGTTGAAGACTCAGCTGGTGTAATGATTTAAGGGGCATTAAAATGATTAAAGTTGGAGAGAAATGTGTGATGGAGGAGGACAAAGAGAACACATCAACTTATCTGCCCAGCTGAGCTAGCCAGAGGCGCCAGCTACTCGTACACCACTCTCCTTTGTATATTTCTTCCCCCTCTCTCTTTCTTTTCCTCTGTGTGTATCTCTTTCTCTCTGCTTACTCAGGGTTTATCTCCCTCTCTCGGCCTTTCCTGGTGGTGATATTTTATTTGTCTGGTCAAAGGCTCAGCCTGTCCACAGATCTGGATCAGATTTACTCAGGGCTTAGGGCTCTGTTCAGTGCTCTGTGCTTTGAGAGGAGGGTGAGGGCTAGAGAGGGAATTTCTCACAAAACTCGCTAGTTCAGCGGTTAGAGGATATTTGAGATGGAGGGGCTGGGGAATTCCCTACAGGACATATCCCTCTTTCTTCTATCACACAGGACAAATTACAATATCCCATTGACCATGTGACAGTAAACGGCTGTAATACATCAAATGGAAATTGTAAAAGAGCAGCTCAGGACAAACTGTTTTAACACTGCTGTTTTAAGTGAAAGGTAAATCATACTGACATGACTCTTCTCCACTGTCTTTTCCCTTCGGCCCCTTCATACCCTGTTGATCTCCCTCCATCCCTCCTTGGCTGCTAATCTTTTGCCTCCCCTTCAACCACATTATCCCTCCAGTCATCCACCTCAGACGAAGGACCATGGTGGTCCTGGGGTCCCTCAGCAAGTTCTGTCGCCAGCCCAGTTGCCTGAAGAGGCAGAGTGCCTGACGGTGCCCAAATACAAGAGAGACCTGGTGCAGAAGCTGAAGATCCTGCGGCAGGAACTTTCTCAGCAACAACCCCAGGCTGGCCACTGTCGCATCGAGGTCTGCCGTGAGGAGATATTTGAGGTAAAAAAACAATATTAGACACCTGAATGGACACTTTCAGACAAACATGTCTAATGCTCTTGAGAACAGTCATGCTACTTAGAAAACTGCAAGACAAACACTACCTTTCTTTATGTTTGTAGATTATGAACCATCGTGATCCTGAAACTTTGTCTAAAAATATTCGTGAATGTGACACCCTTAAACAAACATTTCTGACCAAAACATTTGGTCAACTGTTGAAGGGCATATGAGCACAGCTGCGAACACGTGCACATAAATGAATGCATAACGACACAGAATTTACCATAAATTTAATTGTGTATTGACCATGTGTTTATAAAATTCATTATCTGCCATTCCAAGCATCACATGCATGACATGCAAACTCTAAATGTCCATGAAAACAATAGCGGAATGCTCACAAACCCAGATCTTTGCATTTTCCTGACATTTTTTCCATCCCATTTACGATGCGCACCAGAAAAGGGCCCGGGGCAGCACAGAACCAGTACTCGGAATTGCTTTTATGATTTCCAGGGAAAAGCAGAACAGAAAACGCTACAAAAAAAACTATTTCTTTGTTACTTTTCTTCTCCTCCTCTGTCTCTTTTTCTTGCTCTCCCAGTCATTTGTTCTACCAAGGCAAGGCATTCTTTCTGGATGATTTCAGCAGCTAAAGAGATGGGGATGTGGGGGGAGGGAGGGGGGCAGCAGTGGCAAGTATTCGGGGCCAGACATAACTTCATGACTACAAGTTGAGCAATGAAAAATATGACTTCATCCTCCTTCGACGTGACAGCTGTGGAAAGGGAAAGTTAAGTGTGAAAACCAGCCCTGCAGATCCACTTGAGGTTTTCATGCAGGAGTCAGCGCTACAGTTTACAGCTGGCAGTGTGTTCATGCGAGTGTGTGCATGTACTTACAATGGTTCTTGTCTGATTTTCTATCTGCACGTGTTTTGTGCCACACGTTGACATATGCACAACACACAAATAAAACATGTCACTCGGTGTACAGTCCATGATTAATTCAATGGAGGTTTTCAACGTTTTGGACACAAGTATTTTTGCTCACCAACATGTTGAATAACTTGAGTTTAGAGTATCTAAAGTGTGTGTGTGTGTGTGTGTGTGTGTGTGTGTGTGTGTGTGTGTGTGTTTTAATATTCTCTTGCAGCCTAGCTCTGTCATGCCTTCACAGTTGCAGCATTGCTGTGGCAGGATATTGTTTACCTCTGAGTCTTTGGACTCCTCTGAGAGGACAGACAGAGAGATGACTCTTATGTAATATAAAAAGCAAACACAGTGACTATTTAACTACAACTGGGGGAGGGGGTACAATGAAGAGAGGCAAGGATAGAATTACCAGGATGCACTGGAATCGCACACAATTTTTTATTTATAAGCAATAATTTAATAGTAAGATTATAGTGTTAGTAATATTTATTGTATTTTGCTTGAGTCTGCCCCAAGCGTGCAGTCCTTGTTAGTATTAATACTGCCACTAGCTGCTTGATCTCAATGTAGCCTTCAGTTGTCTGTGTGTGTTGTGAAAATAATTTTTAGAAAATCAAGAACAAGGGTCCCACACAGTTTTAATTTTGAAAAGTAATTTTGTTATTTTTCCAGCAGTTTGGATTATTGCTGATAATAATGTCCAGAAATACGGTAATGGGTTTTCTGCCCTCTGCAACATGCCAGTCCTTGATTGTGAAGAGAAAATCCATCTATATTTCCACTGAATCCGTCACTTACTTCATGTTAACCTTCATATTTACGTAATTAAAGCATACCTCCTCTAACTCAGTCTAACCAAAGCGACACTGCACATGCAGCCAGACAGACCAGGCCGTTTTGGTTTATTCCTGCAATCTTTGTCTCACACACCATGATACCTTGTATCTCTGAAGGTGTGTGTTGGTCCCATATCAATCTTATTTTTGTAGAAGTTACATACACACACGCAAACCTCCAAAGGTATTATTTTTCCATTCAGCCAAGGTAATAGTAGTTGTGTTGTGTGATATTAAAGCTGTCTTGTTTTCTGTACTGTTTTATGTATTAAATTTGCTGTATGTGTTGAATTGTAGGAGTCATACCGGCAGGTGATGAAGATGCGTCCAAAGGATCTCTGGAAAAGACTGATGATCAAATTCAGAGGAGAAGAGGGACTGGACTATGGCGGGGTAGCAAGGTACTTTCACATGTTTATTTTTCTGTGGCTTTAAATGTCAGAAAACATTTTTTTATGCTTCTTTGAGCATTATTTGAAGTACATTTTTCACAGTGAATCTGTGTGTGTGTGTGTGTGTGTGTGTGTGTGTGTGTGTGTGTGTGTGTGTGTGTGTGTGTGTTAGGGAATGGTTATACCTGCTGTCCCACGAGATGCTGAACCCCTACTACGGCCTGTTCCAGTACTCCAGAGATGACATCTACACTCTTCAGATTAACCCTGACTCTGCTGTCAATCCGGTACGAATGATTTAGTTTTATAATCATTATTCCACCCTCCCCAGAAATTAGCATCATGATCACAATAATGTTATCTTAAACGATCCATTTTACTTAACATGCTTAACATAAAACGACATGTGTGCTCATAGTTACAGGAATATATTTCCTATCCTCTGTGGAAACAAACTAATAGCTGCTGACTTCACATTGCTAGCTCAATCTGCTACTCTGCTGCTTCAACATGACACACTGACCAGCTACAGCAACCCCAAAGGGTCAAAACGCAAACTCTAAATTCCCAATGTCCCACTAGGTGGACACATTGCGAGGCAGGAGAGGGCAGCACAATCATATATAACTTGTAATAGCCTCTGGTAATAATTTATGTATCATCAGATGCAGACTGAAACATGAAATTTATTTCTATTAGAATATCTGCACCCAAGGCTGCTGTTAGACGAATCGGCACATTTTTAAAAATGCTCAGCAAAGTTTATCAGGAAGCAGGTCTCCAGACTAGTTTCATCTGTCATGTGACATCATGAATTTCATTTGTATATAAAAAAAGGTTTATGAGAGATTCATTGTTACAATTATAATTTCATAATTATACAGCTTTATTGGTAACTGGATTCTGCTCAGTATGTGGACACAGATATTTTTTTTTATTTGCATGGTGTATGTTATGCTGAAGTGAACCACCTCCTCTCCTGGGTATATCTGTTAGCTACTGGCATTGTGGTAAAAACTGAAGCTATATAATCTGTATCTATGTGTATAATAAACTGATATGATATGAATGAAAGCCTTCATATCAACACCCCTGTTTAATGTGCAGGAGCACCTGTCGTACTTCCACTTTGTGGGTCGTATCATGGGCATGGCGGTGTTCCACGGTCACTACATCGACGGAGGCTTCACTCTGCCCTTCTACAAACAGCTGCTGGGCAAACCGATCACACTGGACGATATGGAGTCTGTCGACCCCGACCTCCACAACAGTCTTGTCTGGATCCTGTAAGACTTATTTTGTTTCCAGGCAACCTATTATTCTCTAAATTCTCAAACTGGCAACCCAAAGTTAGTTAATCAGACATATATGCACAAAAAGGGACAGAGCACATATACTTAAGACGTACGCACAAACTGTCCTCAACTTTGCAATGACTGTGGCGCCCTCTGCTGCCAGTTAAGCTGATGACATGACAATGAACATCCTTGCCGGTTAAGGCACTCTCCTGCATGTTTTGACACAGCGGTGAGGTATTTTGAAGATTGAGTGTTTTCCATGAGGACAGTGCGACAATCTTCCCTTAATACGACCTTAAACTTCTTACTTATAATGTCACCCACTGTTATGTCTGCTGAGTCTTCATCACTGACCATGTGAAGGTCAAGGATGATAAAATAAAATAAATTACAGCAAATTAAAGAAACTCATGAAAACTCAACAGCGGACCAGTTTCCAAAAATACTCACAATAAAACACATTGGCAGGATATTTTGAATATGTCAGTCTGAGGATGTTGAGTGCAGAAGAGAAATCATTTCTGCAGAAGCTGAGAGCTGATTCCTATCATTACATCCCTTCTCTCTCTAACCTGCCCCCCCTTCAGGGACAATGACATCACTGGCGTCCTGGACCACACTTTCTGTGTAGAGCACAATGCCTACGGAGAAATCATCCAACATGAGCTCAAACCCAACGGCAAGAGTATGCCCGTCTCAGAGGACACCAAGAAGGAGTATGTCAGGTATGGAGAGGGATGCGCACACACACACACAAAGACAAGGATGTGACATGTTGCAGTTAGCAACCATGTTCAATTTCAGCCCACACAAGTACTATGTTTTCACTGTTTTCACTTGTCATTAATTCAGTGTCATTATGATGAATCTGCATTTGCAGACCCTCTAGTGTTAAATAAACTGACGAACTCTATGTTCCGCCCCCTCCCTCCCTCCCTCCTGTCTCATGTTCTCTGCAGGTTGTATGTGAACTGGCGTTTCCTGCACGGCATCGAGGCTCAGTTTCTGGCCCTGCAGAAAGGCTTCAATGAGGTCATTCCTCAACACCTCCTCAAATCCTTCGATGAGAAAGAACTGGAGGTACACCAGACGAATATTTCAAAATAAAAGTGATCCAGTTACAGTCACAGCTATCGTCGCTTCTTACACAGTTTGGTGTCTGTTTGGTGATAAAGAATATCTCTTATTCCATCTTCCAAAATACATTTTTAAAAGTTTCTATCTCCCTCTCTATTTTCAGCTGATAGTGTGTGGCCTGGGAAAGATCGACATCACTGACTGGAAGTCCAACACGCGTCTGAAGCACTGCACCCTCGATAGCAACATTGTCAAGTGGTTTTGGAAAGCTGTGGAGTCGTTTGACGAGGAGAGGAGGGCCCGACTACTGCAGTTTGTTACTGGCTCATCCAGAGTCCCTCTGCAAGGCTTCAAGGCTTTACAGGGTACTTATCTGCCTCTGTGTGTGTGTTTCCAGTCCTAATGGCTTTCTCAGTCTTAACTTTAGAGAGCTGAGGTCCTGCCCCACTTCTGGTTTAGCTTCTGTACCACTAGCTTTCACTGCTCACAGAGGGATTATCTTGTCATTTTTTAGAAACGTTGAAACATGATACTGTTTGTTTCTGCCCATATTCCAAAATAAATGCATATCTACTTACCATACTTGCTAATGAAGTTTGAAGACTAATTTTAACATAAATAAAAGACTGATTATGTTGTTAGCATTGAAAAATTGCAGCTCCAATCAGGCTATGGCAACCTTTATGTGGCTATGATAATGATATTGTTTAATGTGTTGTTAAATGCTAAGAAAATAATTTGCTTTATCTTTGCTATTATGAGGTGCTCAAATTTTATTTATCTTAGAATACAGAAAATTCCAGGAGCATGTTTTAGTTTTTTCAAAAGGAATAAAGAGAAAAGAAACCCTCTGATTTACAGCTCTGGCCATGGCTAATGGAACAGAGCCTGGATTAAAAAGGGGTCAGGACTTTATTAGCTGAGATGTTGGCGAGTAACTTAACAATGGAATTTGATGCTGAACTGCACCTGATGGATCCTGTTTGTGTTTTGACTGCAGGTGCTGCGGGGCCCAGACTCTTCACCATTCACCAGATCGATGCCAACACCAACAATCTGCCCAAAGCCCATACCTGGTGTGTGTCACATGCACCTGCAAACACACATATATTTGCACCCACATAACACGCGCAAAGAAAACAATACCTCAATCTCTCACAGCTTCATTCATATGAACTCTTTCTCTTTCCCTCCAGCTTTAATCGGATTGACATTCCGCCCTACGAGAGCTACGACAAGCTGTACGACAAGCTGCTGACGGCCATCGAGGAGACGTGTGGCTTCGCAGTGGAATGAGAGACACATTGGAGAGTGTGTTTGTGTGTGAACATGTGTAACTGTGTGCAGGACTCTGATAGGCTATCATTGTCACTGCGACGTGCCGACAGGCTCACTCAGAGCCTGACAGGTGCGTCTTCGACCAGCCTGCAGTCTTCTTCTTCTCTCACCGCTCTCCACATTCTTCCCATTCTGTTTGAACAGCTGCTAAGGAGTCAACCCCTGTCATTTATTTTTTATTCAGTTATTTGTTTGGGTTTTGTTTGTTTTGTTTTTGGTGTAGTTTGTGTGAAATACAGAGAGCAAATTAAGAGATGTTCAGTTAAGAGCTGCAGCATTTCTTTCAACAGTTGTGAGTTGTTGTGAGTGAGCAATTTGTTTTTGAGGGCTCCCTTTGCATTCAGAAGAAGAAACGGCACTGCCCGGTCAGCTCACTTTGAATCAGATCAAATCAGGAAGCAGTTTATCACCATACAGTTCAACCTCATACTAAAGTGTTTGTTTTAAAAGCTCTCCCTAGGCATTTGAGAACAGTGAGTCACTATTTTCTTTTGCAAGTTAAACTGATTGAATTGATCCTTGTCATGCTACTGAATCTTTAACACTGCAGCTAGCCATAGCTTGCCCTTAGTAGCCATCTTAACCTCAACCAATACACCTTCCAATCCTCATGGCTGCAGAGTTGGTGTGCTTCATCTTGTAGGACTGCCACAAATTCATCCTACCTCAGTTGTAATGCTTTCATATTTGAAGGGTTTCATTCCAAAATGCTATTTGTTCTCTTTTGGGAAAGTTTATCATTCAGATTCAGAATAGAATCGTTTTTACAGCAATGCGCCATAATTAGTTTAATGTCCATACCAGCAGTCATTTTGTAACTGTAAAACCATATAATTTAAATTGTGAATATATCATTTTGGAATGGAACTCATACAGACTGACATGGATGTGGGTCGGATGTTTTGTGGTGTTTTTGAGTCTAGCTTGCAGTGGGCTGTTTAAAGATTAGGGACGGACTCTGGTTAAGAAGAAAGTATGAGTAATATTTTTTTCCCTGAATCACTGCAGCATGGCCATAGCTCTTGTAAACGTGTGTGTCTGTATGTTTTTGCATGTGTATACAAGTGTGCGTTTGTATGGTAGGAAGCCAGACATTTTACCAATGAATTCCCCAGCATCTCTACTAGCACCGTAGCCTGTATTTGAAGCTGCAGAGCTGATTGAACCTCACTGTTTGAGCCTGGTCCGTCTTCCTTTTCCCTCATTTACACATTCGTCTTCAGTAAATACAAGTATGCATGTTCTTTTTTGCTTTTTTTTATCCAACCCAGCACACTTCCTGTCAGATCATATGTGAAAAGGGCACAACTGTCCATGGGACCAGGCTTGATTAAAAAGCTATAAAAGACAGGTGTCTATTTTCAGTCACATCATCAGTTTAAAAGGCAGAAGTATTTCTTTCTTTCTTTCTGTCTTGTCACTTTAGAGCACTTTACAAACTGAGCAGTGATGGCAGGAGTGCTTTCTTCACATTAGATTAAAATATATCATGTTTCATTTGCTATACGACTACATTAGAAATATACAGAGTAAAAAATATCTATACACCTGTAATTTTTGAGTATATATGTACAAATACATAGCTATTTTGTATATTGTTGCTTGTTCTTTCTGTTCAATTTTAAATGCAAGCATGTTGGTGTCTGTCACAGACCTCTTTGCATTCTCAGGTGAAGTTGTCCTTTGTTTTTTATTGTTTTTTTTTTAATTATTTTACTTTTATTGGGCTAGTATGTGAGGAGGGGTAAAACTGGTTTTAATGGAAACTATTTCAGAGGCCCTGTCTTTAAACCCATGAGAGAGCGTAGAAGTTGGCAGTTTAAAGTGATATTTTCTTTTGGTCGATCACGTTCACTTCTGAACACACACATACTTTCATATGAGAACCCGAACGGCCATATTTGCTGCTCTGGAGGTTTGCATTACCACTGAATACCAAACGGCACAGACGACAACATAATTTCATATGCACAGGAGCAGTCTGTTTGCAACATGATTTTTGTGAGGAAATAATAGACTGAATGCTGATGGTGGCTTCAAATCCTCAGAGCTGCAAGTGTTGGAGGTCGACTGCTGCTGAACTCCTGGGTGCTGCACGGTGAAAATGTTCAGCCAATACGAAAAGTCACAAGAAACCAGAGAGGCAACAGTGAGGAGCTTCTCCCATCACCAGAGCCTCCATCCAAAGAAAACCCTCTGCATGAATGGATGCTCAACAGATAAAGCCTATTTATTTGCATAATTATTACTCTTAAAAAACTTTTTGACTTGGAAAAATCAGTTAAATGTTCTTCTTTCTATGTATGCTGCCTGCATTTATTTGTAACCATGAACAGTTTGTTAGCTGATACTCAGAAATCTTTAGTTTTTTATTTTGTGGTCATCATCAGACAAAACAGTACATTAAAATTGTCATCTTTGTACAATTACAGAGAAATGTATTTGGTTTTACCTTTAATAACCTGACTCAGAGGCAAAAAATCGAAATGTATTAGTTTTTTTTTTTTTTGCACACGTTATGCATACTTGGGCTCCAAGTTATAATCAGACACTTCCTTCTATTTACCAAATAGTTAATGGACTGATTAAATTTTTTTTAATGTAGGTAAACGTGTGTGTGTGTATATGTATATGTATGTATATATATATATATATATATACACACACACACACACACACACACACACACACACACACACACACACACACACACACACGTTCTTGATATGCACACATGTATGTTTGTCCAGTGCACACAGTCCACTTCTGCTCTTTGTTACTTTTTGTCGGCACCAAGTTTTCTGGCTGGTTCAGTCTTCAGTGCAAAAGTTGTGGGGGTTGAGTACTTTGTGACGAGGGGAAATCACACTTTCCCCCAGTTGAGCAGCCACATTGGTCAGACATCCATGACAGTTTTGCAGACCATTGTTAACCTTTACAAGCTTTGACCACCTGTGATCTAAAGAGATTTTTTTGTCTACTCTGATTGATATGAGGAATCTAATTGAATAAATTGAGAGCCAGTTCTGGGCAAAATAACATGCTTTAATGATGGTTTAATTGGTTACAAACCACAACAAGCTGTGTAATGTTCAGCAAACTCTCTCCCCACACTTTTATGTAGAAATTTACAGGTTTATGTGCAAATTTGTGTGTGTGTAAATGACTGTTGATTGAATTCAGTTCAAAACAGAAAAAAAAAATCTTAATTTTTTTTAACTGAACCATGTTTTTTTTTCTTTTGGTTACCTATCTGTTTTTGTATTTATTATTACAGTATATGTGTTCATAGTTTTTCACATCAGCTGCTCTGTGAGCTTGTAACCAACACCTGTACATAAGGACAATAAAGAAGCAAAGTAATAAACTTCTTGTACCCTTGCAGAAAGCTGAGCAATAAAACTATGCTGTTTGGACCTCACAGCATTATGTTTTATAGTACCATGTGTATTAATGTCTCTTTTTTTTTTTTTGCCACTCAACGTTTAAAGGAGAAAGGGGATTTTTATTTGGTAAATTTCATATTCATATACATTTTCTGAATCATTAATTATTGAAATTGGAAATTACATTGAGTCTATCAAGCTTAACCATAATATGATTCTGCTTCAGGAGCTACTTAATGTTTTTTAAGCAGTGGCGGAAGAAGTAAAAGTATCAGTCATCAATGTAAAAATACTCCATTACAAGTAAAGGTAAAAAGCAAAAGTATTATCAGCACAATGCACTTAAAAATGTGTGTTATTATATATTCTATTATTAGATTATTATTTACCCATGCAATATAGAGTAGGTAGTGTTTAAGTGTTGCAGCTTATCAAGGTGGAGCTAATTGTACCTACTATTGACCATTCAGTGCCCAAGTATCACAGCAAGGAGTATTGATGCTTCAATTTAACATTTAATTGGAAACTATAGCCTACCATATATGAGCATGTGTGGTTTGACATGCTTTTTTGTAGATTATACTTGTCCTTCATTCTTATGTTAAAAGCCTCTGGTGAAAGTGCTGCAAATCATTTGTTATACAATTGTATAAAGTTTGCATAACAGAAGTGACTATTGTGTAATACAACATTCAAGTCTATGCAACTCTAGGCCACAAAGAGCTTTGGAAATACCTACCTTGAGGTTATGGAAAGGTTGGAGGGTAACTACATTTTTATATGAACATTTGTGTGAACATTTCGGTTTAGTAGAACCTAAAACCGTAATTTTAAAAATGACATTACAACTTCCTTCTGTCTTAATATAGTTTAGTAACGTAGTAATACTGAACTTCACACTGTAAGTGTTATGCAGTACTAGTGATTTTGACTTCAAACAAGTCCCAATCCACTTTCCACAGAACTGACGCTTGCATTGAGAGTGTCACGAAAAACACTGTATGACTGATAATGTGATGGGAGCCTCAGGGTTTCCATGCATGTGCTGGATGCAGGCATGAGGCCATGTACAACTTCAACGTAGAGTTCTTTGGGGGGAACTTCCCACCCATGCCAGAACTTCAGCAGCTGCAGGAGACATTTTGGGGAGGCTACAAAAACAGTTGGGACATGACTTTATTAGGTTATAGTGCATATATCAGGAACATTTTCTATGATTTGTGCAATTGTATGTTAGCAGTGCAATAAGCAGTGTGCCATTATGTTGTTTTTTTTTAAACACGGCAATTATCAAAATGCACATACATGTAGGTTAGCATTTTCATGTAGTTTATACAATTATCAGCTTCATTTAATTACAATTTTAACAGTAGTAATGGCACTAAGAATGTCAACCTGTTACATCAACCTATTTAGGTCCACTGATAACCAGGCAGTTACAAGTGAAGATAAATATACATCAATAACTGTATAAAATATGTATTTATAATAAATAACTTGAAACCCTTCAATTCATTTAGAAAAAATTAAAAGTAAATTAAAATGTATAGCCCAGGACAACAAAGCAAATTCCTGGATAAAAAAATACTGCAATTATAAATCATTTTCAGTCTACATAATGTGTATTTAATGCCACTGTGATTAAAACTGATGACTTTGTAATGCCATAATTTCTTGTGATTGCGAAATGAAGACAGATGAACCATTTTCTTTATTTCCACTTGAGTCCAGTGGCTGGCACTCTCAGTCCAACAAAGGGTTGAAAGCACACTAAATAGAGTTCTGCAGGGATGAGGTAATTTTGTAGTCCAATCCATAAATTAGCATTGCCCTGGTTCCCTCGACAAAAAGCCAATGGGATTTTTCCATTGGATTTTAGTTTATTGCAGAAAATAAGCTCTGTGGCAAACAAAAGTTTATGCTACTTACACGTTTTGTTCAGCAAGTTAATCTTCACAAATGAACACCACTTTTATGATTTTGATTTTGCGCGTTTACCTCTTCTACAAAAGCCTTTGGGAATGTTTGAGCTACAATAGTTTGCAAGAGCGTGAGTATAAACCCAACGAGGCTGTGATGGTGGACGAGTGAGTAGATGAGTTTCTGTGTTCGGCGTGATGACGTTTAATGCCCCAGTTGCTGGTGAATTTAAGGCATCCAGCCTGTCTGCAGTTTCCCTCAGCAAATTAGAAATATATCTCTCCAGTTCCTGCTCCTGCCAAAGCAGGATTCATGTGTGCATGAATTGATTACTCAGGTTGGGCAGGAAAGCCCGCCCAAAGCCACTTGATTGACAGCTTGGCCCTTCAAGGAATAGCAAAAGTTATAAGGGAAAAGCAAAAGCAAAAGGAAAAATAATTATTTGTCTTTATATATCCACATTTATTAATTATTTTATTTATTTCTCTTTTATTTTCCACATGTATTGTCATATTCTTTCCCAGATTAATTCTTTTTTATGGCACTCCTATGACTCCATACTGTGACTCCATATTCTTGAGAGTACCAGACACGAGAAGATGGTTCGTGTCTGCAAGTTTCCGAATTGCACAAATAAAATGAGAAGACACACGCCGTGCAGTTTTCATCGACTGCCATTCTACGACAAAAAGAGACTCAAGTTGTGGTTAGCTGCTCTGCAAATAGACCTTAATACAAGTATCAAGGAACTGCGTGTAGCAGACTATCGCGTATGTAGCGAACATTTCGACAGGGATGACTACTTGCACCAGGTCGGATCAAAAACACCCAAACACTTCTTCCTGAAACCTACAGCTGTTCCCAGAGTTGCCAAACCAGATGTGGGAGCAGAGGTAAGATCTAGTAGCTACAATATGATAGTAACTGTTAGCTACACTCAAAGCTAAATCCTGCTACCCTAACACATAGCTTTATCGTCCTACATGTCCTGTGTCTGTGTAAATTGTGCAGGTGTTACAGGGATTGAGATCTTGGGGCACTGAAGATAATCTGGGTATTAACACGTGATTTTAAACAGGGATTTTTGATAGAATCTGGAAACTCTGATGTTCGCAAGGTGGCAGTAAATGCATCATGAAGTTGGGTGTCAACCACCACAAAACAAAACAGAAGCAGGAAACTCTTCCTTGAATATTATATTCAAGACACTATCAGGGATTCATTGTTTCCTTGCCTCCTTCCTTAGGCTACATTTCCTCACCTGCACAGGTGACACCAGGGGAGGTTAAACACGTGTTGTGTGTGTGCAGTAAACACAGATCAGAGTCCTCTGACAGGGCACACTGACTGCCAGCCCTTCCATCATCACTGCAGACACGAGTACAGACAGACGGGGAAAAGTCTCCACTTTGCTGAAGACAGGTCTGACTATTAGATGGCGTTACTTTGCATGTAAATATGGCGTATAATGAACCAGTCCGCCCGAGAGAAGACGTGCTTTCAGCCCGTGCAGAACCAGAACCACAGCAGGTCAGTGACTGAGGCAGTGTTAGCTGTGGGATGTATTACCACTGACTCGAGCACATGCTTAAACAGCATGTGCGGCACCGACCGACAGTAGATTTTACTATAGAAGTAATGGCTAGCTAATGTTAGCTGCTAGGTTAGCTGAAGTGTGCAATGAAGGCACCAAGCGTTGTTCCTTTAAGATAAATATATGGGTATGCAGTAGACACATATGCACAGTTAAAGGATATAAACTGTATGGTGTCCCTGAGGAACATGGAGCACAGTGGGGGGTATTTTAGTTTACAGCAAAACTACTTTCTGTGTTTGTAGTAGTGAGATGCTTCAAGTCATTGTCTGCAATCAGGTGTTTTGGAGATGTCTGTGTTGTGTGGTATTTTACAGCCGCAAGACACCTGGGCAGTAATGGACAGACCACCAGGCCAGGTCAGAAGCACAGGTGAGTCAGTGAATGGGGTCTTGTGCTGCATGTGTTATTAATTCATGACGCATAGGTGCTATAAGTAGCCACAGCTGTGCATTATGGTCATACGTGTAAAGATAGCTGCTGTGCTGTTCATGTTAATGTCATACAGCAGACCATTCTCACAAGTGGCAGCAATAAATGAGGATTAGTCAAAAAGAGACAAATTATTCCTTCAGAGGCCCCCAGTGGTTTGAATGAAGACTTTTCATTTACATGTTTTTATGAAGATCTACAGTGGGAAACCCACAAAGGACGCATTTTTGACCTCTCCCAAAACGGGTATGCCAAATGACACAAATGTCTTGCAGTTTATATGTTGTGAACTTATTATCAATATCAATAGGGATTGATCAAGATCTCCAGTTTTGCTATTATATAAGCAATGCAGTTCTCTTTCTGTATACTCCTCATGGAGCCTACTTGAAAACTATTTTTGTCCAGTAAGTTTCTGATGTTCCTCAGCCTGGTGAAGACAGTTTGTCCTTGAAGGTTAAAGTATTCCAACTTTCAACTGAAAATCTCATTTTGACTGACCATACCAATATTAATTCACAGGCATTCAAGTAAATGCCCCTGAGACATGCACCACAACCATTGAGAAGTAAGTCAGTAAATAACTTTGATCATGTTCCCCTAATGTGCCAAGTAACCCATGTAGCTTTAAATAAGGCTCAAAACAGTATATTGTTTCAGAGCTTTGTTATACCCCATTTGGTTACAGTGATGCAAGTTAAAGCCCCTTTACCACTGTTGCACCTGCGACAATAGAGTGGTGCAGGAATGAGTTAGTATTTTTTCACTTCCGGTTCCCTTGTCTCGAAGTCGATGGGTTTTTGAATGGGTCTTTGGTTAGATGCCTGAAATAAGGTCTGTGGTTAACACAAGCTTAAGAGATGTTCACGTTTTGTTCTACAACATAAAATACGTCAGTAAATACCCCACTCGTGAATTTGGAAGCTTTTACGTATCTTAAAAAGGCGGTTGCCAACAAGTGGCTAAATGAAACTACAGAGGTTGTCTGAGACATTAAACGCCATTTCGCCGAACACAGAAACTCATCTACTCACTTGTCCGCCTTTACAGCCTCTTTGGGTTTATACTTACGCTCTTGCAAACTATTCTAGCTCAAACTTTCCCAAATTACAAGTTGGAAGCTTAGTGGTGGTGACGTTGGAGTCATGCGACTGTGGTGTAGTTTGTTTATAGCCTAACGTTTGCTTTTTACTTCTGCCGATTGCATTTATGCTTCAAAAATCATTAATCCAAAATCCAATGGAAAAATCCCAGGGCAGGAACCAGGGCGAGGCTAACCTCTGGGTTGGTCTATAAAAATACGTCATCCCTGCAGCACTCTGTATCCATAGTGACAACTTGTGTATGTTTCTGCTTCTAGCCATGCTTCATAATTTCTCACCTCTCTTTTCTGCCCCATAACAGACCGACTCTGCAGCACATTGTTGATGAGGAGGCCATCCTGCAGCTGATGAAGAACTGCCCGATGTGCAACAGAAAGTGCCGCTGTAGCAAACGCACTTGCGGCCCTTACTTCATAGTCTACCAGAGCTGTTACTTCTGCCATTATCAGCGCAAGTGGGCCAGCCAGCCTGAAGCTAGAAATATGAACCCTCATAAAACACACACCCCGCCCAAGAGGAAACTTCAGCCAAAGGACAAGGTGTCTCAGTCATCACAGCTTAATAAGACAAGCATGTCTGAATCCTCGGTCTCAGAGTCCCACGACCCATTAGAGACCTGAGGAGCCCAGTGTCAACTCTGTCTTAGATATGATTGACTTACATGAATCTGAATTTGGGCATGAACCCACTTTCAGATGTGCCTTAACGTGGATCATTATTATGCAGTTG
>LKNJ01001269.1:0-98315 GCA_002120245.1 Maccullochella peelii | reverse complement strand
TTATTGTTAAATGACACTATTCGAAAAATGCTGAAAAGGCTCATCTTCTTTTCTTTCATTTTCCAGTAACAAATACAAATGAAGGCCAGTGCAGGCCAACAAGCTGAATCAACACATCAAATTAAGACTAGTATATTATATATTCGTAAATAATATGAATCTAGGTAGGGTTATTGATGTGAGTGTGTTCTGTGTCTTACCGCTGATTCTTGTGATGGTCCAGTTTCTCCTAACATCAGAGGGCCGGTGGGCTAACTCAAAGGCAAACGGCCCGGCGTTGGGGTTCAGGTCTCCATCAAGTGCAGTGATGTTGATGGCATTTGGCTCTGGCTTTTCACATATCTCTGCCTCCTGAGGGAACACCTTGGGAGCGTTGTCGTTGATGTCCAGCAGGTAGATCTGGAGAGTACCTGTGCCACTTGCTGGAGGTACACCTGCATGGGCCATAAAATGACACACACTCACACTCCGCACATCCATATTTATGGGAAAAAGGAATGTTGACAAATGTACATATGGATAGGAATATATACTATTGAAATGCCATCTCTCATTTTGCAATCCTTGTGCAGTACACAGCGAGTAAAGTATGGAATTTATTCTTTGGGTCTCATGCTATAATAAGACACTCTAAACAGCTATTTACTCAAGTGGGAGAAGACCCATCCAAACTGCATACTGATCTGAGAATCTAATCTCAAGTGAGGAGGTAGAGAGACAGAGGGAGATACCAGAACATTTGGGTAGCATGTATGTGTGTGTGTGTGTGTGTGTGTGTGTGTGTGTGTGTGTGTGTGTGTGTGTGTGTGTGTGTGTGTGTATATGTGTGCCTGAAGAACGTCTTCCTGACGAAGGACACGGGATGGGAATACTAAAGCAGACAAACAGAGCCCACTGTCGCTCCTCTCAGGCTCCTCTATGTATTCACTCAGCTAAGAGGCTTTTTTACCATTCAGGCCACGCTCAAAGGAGCTAGTCATCCAATCCTGACCCATTAATGCTGAGAAACCTCTTTATTGGTAGAGTTTTTAAGCCTATTGGCCTAAGCTATGCTCCGCAGAACAGGGTAAACCTGAACAGAGGTAAATCCCCCCAGCGCAGGGAAGAGGTGAATATATCCACATGCTGGATGGTTCTGGGATTGCTAGCACATTAACCTTCAACTAAGGTGGTCAGCGTTTCAGACATGCCAAGTGCCTGGTACAAGGTTGACCTTCAAGCATGGAGGATGTCTTTGTGGCTGTAACTGAGATGTTTTTTTTTCCCCAACAGATTTGCACACTGGCTTCAGGTGAAAAACATTACAAAGCTAGTCAAAGTGATGCTAGGTGGAAGATTGACCTCTGAGAGGTAGGCCACATTAGATATCCGCTAGGCTTCCTTTTGAAAAGGCAGCATTATCTTCTCCCGAATGCACTAACAATAATGGCCTAGAATAGAGTGCTTGTGTAACAGTCTGGCTAAAACACCTAGGCCATGTAACCGGTGCATCACAGGAACTCAACAAGGTATTTTTGGCAACTGCAGTACCACTTGAATGGTTACATACCGCTGTCAGAAGCCAGGAATGTTGCATTGTATAAACTGTTCTTCACAAATGGCGACTCTCGGTCCAAAATGGCAATTGTTGTGATACGACCGGTGTTTGGGTCAATCCTTAGCCAGTTGGCTGGATCTGAGAGTTTGGAGTATCTGATGGAAGAAAAAAAAAAGGTTTACACAGTGATTCATAATCCTTACTATTCACTTTAAGCTGAATTTCAAGTCAGGAGTTATCTACAAGTTATTTTTGAAAAGTAGTGAGAAAGTTTAAAAAGGTTCAATTTTGTTTTCTGCAGAAGGAAATCTTGATGAATTTAGTCTCCATTTCCAGATTCAGTTTGGCATCTCTTTCTTCTAAAAATGCTTTTGTTTTTATTTGTTTACACAGAATAAATATTTTAGATGTCATGCATTTTACATAATTAATCCAACTTTTGAGAACAGCATCACAGGGGAGACCAAACTGGCTTGCTGTTGTCAGTAGCTCAAACTAATTTGTAGGACAAACCATGGAATTACAAAACTAGCTTATTTCACATAGACTGTTTTCAAGCAGATAAACTCTTCCACGGCTAAACAGCTGTGAGGCAAAGCGTCTGATGAAAAGGAAAAAAAATAATAGGGCTGCTTCAACAAGAATGAGATGGAGACATGTTGGCTGCATAGTGCTATTTGAGCAGGAATGATGCAGAAAGTGGCCAGGGTGGAAAGTCATCTTAAACTACCATGGCACTCCTGTTTCACACATGGGGTACTGTGTAATCAGCGCTAAACCTACCAGCATCCTCATCGCTGTTGTCGCCAATTATTTTAGAGAAACGTGTGATAAAACGTGAGATTGTAACATCTGTGCTGGGTGCAGGGAAAAGAGACATTCTAGGAAATGAATCTAACTTTACAGGCTGGAGGAATTCTTCAAATCTGTGAACTGGACTTGATTCCTTTGAAGGTGTGTAACGTTTCAATCAGACAGTACTCAACCTCCTTCTTTTCACTTTTTGCTGTAAAATCTACCTGATGCTTTGCTGCATGTAGCGATCAGGGTCCTGTGCAGTAAAGGTGGTCAGCGTTGACTCAGGCATCATTCCCTCCTCCAGTTTAATGAGTTTGGGGTTGGGCTCGAAGTAGGGACTCTCGTTGACATCTATCACTCTGATGGAGACGGTGGCAGTGGATTGACGAGGAGACTGGATGCCTCTTGCCAGGGGAACCTCATTCCTCGCTTCCACTGTCAGCACATACGTCCTACTGATTTCATAGTCAATAGGCTGGAAAACAGTAAGAGTGAGTCACACATCAAAATGCGGGGAAAAAATAAACAACAATGAAATCACATTACATCTTTGGTAATGTGAAAGTGGTGAGAGAACAACCCAACGAATTAAAGCTTTTTCTTCCTCTGCCTGAAAAATCTTATTGTGAAAGCTCACAATACGCAGTGAGATGAGATAAAGAGACTGAATCCTTTTGCGGTCAGTTGAACGATAAACAACAACTGGCATAAGAGTTGTGCAACCAACCAATTTCATTTAGAATTTTAAAATTGTGCTTTAATTATGTATGACGAATTTCAATTTACATTTAAGCTGAGAAATAGTAGCTCTTATATCTGATAAGATATGCTAATCATTGTCAGTGAATTCATTGTAAAAAAAAAAAAAAGTAATTTAAGAGACAAATCTGCTGCAGTGATCTTCAATTTTATCTGTACTAGTCTCCTATGAGTTGATTTACACAAAATGCTTCTATTCTTCAAAACAACTGAACTGGACAGATTATTAACTTGCTCTCTTCATTAACAGGGAGCCACATAACATTTAAGACATCTTCACTTCTACCAAATTCAATGTATCTTATAAACATTCACTCAAAGACTCTAAACACGAGTATATTCTAACTGCTAGATATTAAGGCAGAGCCAACCACCCCCAAACCTCTCAGTATGGCATACTATGCATCTACTATGCATCTCCAAGGGATTAAAAGGGTGGAGTTTGAAGAGAAGGCCTTACCTTGACGACCGTTACCAGGCCCTCGTTAGTGGTCGGATCAGTGGGCACAGAGAACCTGCCGGTGGGGTCGCCCCCGGTGATTTTGTAGACAGCATTCCAGGCCGGCGTGTTGGGCTGGTCCTTGTCAGTCACCGTCAGGTTGGCCACAATGACATTCACACGGTTTTCAGGCACCTCGCCGAAAAACTGCATGAATAAACCATGAACGCACAGAACAGCGAGCTGTTAGTGATACTGCTGTGACAGCAGAAAAATACACTGAGCCCTGCCTCACACAGCACAGCAGGACCAATCGTGGGTAAATAGACATCTAAGGTAACTTATCATGTCGTCATGGTCATCTCATTCCCTGTCGTCCCCTGATAGCATTACAAATTTCAGTGATTCACACGCACAGTGCATCTTTTCACTCGGGCAGACATCCCCGTAGTTGCATGTGTCAACATTTGGAGGGGGATATAACACTTCACGCATGGCTGGCTACTTGTATATCTGTATGGCTTCAGAAATGCTGGGCAAGCAGAACTAGCTAAGTGAGCAGAACTGACGGTTGAGTGCATATATCCACATTGGGGTGAAATGGGGGTCCTTGTGGTGCTCTCTTTTCGCTAAGATTGCTGTGTTGATGTCTCAGGTATGAGTTTGTTTCTTACCGTCTCAGCAGTAAACTCTGGCGGATTGTCATTAACGTCAGTGACTCTGATGACAGCAGTGGCCGTGTTGGAGAGGCCGTACATGGGGTTGCCCTCCATGTCAGTGGCCTGGATGATCAGCGTGTACTGAGGCACTTTCTGGAGAAGCAAAAGCAGGATTAAAACACAATTTTTTGATCTTTGAACAATATAATCTATTCTGTAGCCACTGAATTGTCCGTTTATTAGGTAAACCTAAACCTGTAATAAAATGCACTCTAATACAAAACCCCGGTAATAACTCCTATCTTATCTATGTCTTTTCTTGTCTTTAACTCTGTGATCATTTACAAGAATGTAGTTAGTAGTGATGTTGTTTGAACTCCATTATATTGAAAGGTGTTACCTAATATTCTGCCCCCCCCTCATGTATGTAAATGAGGACAAAAAACATTCAATATAAAGCCAATACAACACTGCCACAAACTACAGCCTCCAAAGTGGCCATAGAGTTGAATCCACACCTCTCTGGCAAATTGTCAGCTAAAACTGAACACTTTAAGTTTCATAAAAGATACATTTTATTTCTGGACTATTGTTTCAGATTGTGGTAGACTTTACTAGTGTCCCTAATAAGCTGATAACTCAGTGCACATCGGTATTAATGAGTTCAACTAAAGTGAAACAAATCTGAACTGGCTGGCTTCTTTATTATGATGAGGGTGGCTTTTTATATAAATCTATTCTCTATGGGCGATGTGTGTTTGAGAGTGCATGTGTGAAACTTGCACCTCTGCTATGTACACCATCATGAAGCCGACAAATGGCTCTTTTCACATTAAAAGCCACTCAGGTGACGGACCAGTTGCTAGGTAATGAGAGTTGGGCAAATTACTTTCATGGTGGCAACTGGCGGACATAAAACAGCGGCCCCAGGGCGGACGTGATTGAGCAGCCACCTAGCCAGATTGCCCTCACTAGAATTGCACCAACTGGCTCCAGCTTTCTATATTATTTTATTTATTTTCGATCCAATTAAATGACAGAGTGGGAGTATTTACAGCACTGGAAAACGAGAGAAAGAAAATGCAAGTAAAATGTCTGCTTTAGAAAAAGAAAGACAGAAAAGGCGAGAATCAAGGAAGGGAAACATTTAGCTGCTCAGTGATGCACGCACGGCCTCCTTGTAAGAGTAAATAAGTGTGAAACAGCTAAGTCCATTTCTACTTCTCATTTAGTTGGTAATCAGCAAAATTCAGTCTGGATATTAGCAAATATACTCAAGCTGTGTTTTGTCATATTTTTAAAAATATGCAGAGCTCATTTATATAAACATGGAAAATGAATATGTTGTTATCTATAATAGGCGGCAAATACAATGGATGGCCTTGCTAATGAAAGTCTCACTTAAATGCCAATACAATCATTTTATTATAAGTCTACATCACAACCACTAAACAGAGAATGGAAACAACATTAAGGTGTATGAAATCAAGAGAAAGAAAGCTAAGTCATAAACCGAAGTTCGAGAAGGTAAAGAGAAAGATAGGAAGAATGAAAGGCCACAAAGAAGGAATGAAAGAAGACGTGTCACACCTCTCTGTCCAGGCCTGCCGCCACCGTAATGATGCCTCCTGTTTTATTGTTGATGGTGAACATATTGGAGGTCGGACTCTCGGGATTCTGAGACAGGATCTTGTAACGCAGCATCCCATTAGCTGTTTTGGGGTCATCTTTGTCAACAGACGTTACAGTCATAACAAATGTTCCTATGGAATAGAAAGACAGAGACAAGATTTAAATACGCTCATGTCATCTCTCTATTTATTTCCATTTTTATTGGCAATCAAAAGACATTAGAAGTTGAGTGAATAGTGCTATATTGAACACTACTAGATGTATAGCTTTGTAATATAGATATCCAATGTTCTTTCTTGTGATCTTAAAATACCACTGAGCTCTTTAATACAGCAGAAGCAAAGTTAACAAAGTGTCAACCTCAGGAATGCCATCAATGCTGTTTGATCTGCTAACACTACAGCAGCATGTGAAGCCGGAGGCTCAGACTATAGCCGACCGGTCGCTCATATAGTGTGATGCTGTGCTTGGCTTTATGTGCTACATTACCTGGCTTGGAACCCTCTGGAACAGTGCCGTTCCAGATCTGATGAGTGAACTCGGGTCTGTTGTCGTTCATGTCGATCACATTGATCACAATGTCAATAGGGTTTTCTACCTGGTTGCCGTTCAGGTCCACTGCATGAGCTCTCAGCTGGGGGAAACACAAACACATCTGGACTGTAGGACTGTTCAAGCAAGGACGATTTTCAACTGTGCAAACAATATATTGGGGCAAACTACTCACTCAGTGTCACCCATTGAACTGCTGTGATAATTAACCCCACTCACCATCACTGAAAATGTTTTACTGTATGTAGAGCAAACAGTTGAGAAAATCCTCTTTGTTCACAGCAGCGTGACCAAGAGAGGACTTCTGTTTTAATAAAGAACACATTTTTCCCACAACTAGCTCTATCATGCACAGGGCAAAAGAGAAACAAGTGATTACATTTAGTCAGATACCTGCCAGAGTCGACAACAACACAAGCATTTGAGCTGCATTTTTATGGTCGTCTCGTGAAACGGATGCACTCTGATTTTATTCAGTACAGTTTTTTCTACACCGGGTCAGCACAGGTTCAGTTCTGTTTTACGAAAACAACTCGTATCTGCTGCATTTTTTTGCACTTCCAAGTGTATCCTCCCTGCAAACACACAACTGCAACCTTACCTTCAATTCACTGATACATCTGTGTTTTGATCCCACCCCTTCATGCTCTAGAATAAATATAGGTAATACAGTATATATTGGATCTCGCCCAATGTCAGCTGGGATAGGCTCCAGCCCCCCCGTGACCCTCTGAGGATAAGCGGTATAGATAATGGATGGATGGATAGTTTGGAATATAGATAGATGGATATATTGGAAATCTACAGGATATGAACAGTGTACCTATATCATATGCATTTGCATGTAATACCTTACAGTCTAGTTAAAGTGCAAATTAATCAATTAATTATACAGTTTGTTACACTGTCAAGTGCATACAGTAAAATACATTTTTTTTAAAATACAGAAATTGGCAAACTCACATAAGTGGGATACTCAACTGAAACATTGCTGAGCTGCTCCATTATTGCTCTACAGGTCACATACAGCATACATTTTTTAGAATCTATTGTGTCTGACTTACATGGAAGTTGGGGATGTGCTCTCGATCCAGGGGCTTGTTGACAGATAGCTCTCCAGAGATCGGGTCGATGATGAAGATTCCAGTGGGGGGCTGGTCAGCGCCAGGGCCTGTCACACTGTATCTGAGGGACCGGTTTTTGTCGTGGTCTGACCGGATCTGTGTGGGTGTAAAGATTTGTTAATGAAAGCTTCAAAACAATGGTAACTATACTGTGACTAATACTGGAGGTTTATATATTGGCTTTTCTGTTTTTACATTGACACATAACATAAGCAAACATTTTTGATAAGGATCTCTTAAATTTGGTGATTTATGTACGCGTGATTACTTACTCACTGACTGACATATATACCTATACCAATGTATCTGCAATAAGTAAAGATCAGCCGCTAAATTTGCCCAATTTATCTAGTACTAAAAATGACAGAATGCATCACAGTTATAGCTACAACTTAAGATTTTTATTAATCTTAGTTTTTAATTATAAATGAAGCAGTAAAAAAAATAGAAATGTTAACACAAATTTCTAGAGCCAAAAGTAATGTCTTCAGATCTTTTCTTCTGATCAAAATTGAAATCCAAAAGTATTCAATTTCAATAATAAAAAAATAAAATAAAATAACACAGAAAAGCAGTAAATCCCACATTTGAGAAGCTATACCCAAAATAATCTTTGTTATTCAATTATTTATTAGGGTTGCTATAAAACTTCCTGTATACTGACTGACTTACTGATTTACCATTTCAGCACCAATCACAGTATTAGTTTAAAAATAGGTTGCTGTGTAAGTAAAAGAGTGCATATAAAAAGTGTGTGTGTGTCTGTGTAGTATTGAAGTTCTGTCTTGGCTGGGCTGTCTATCCTGTTTGCCATGTAAGCCAAGACCCTCTGTGCCCACACCCTTCGATCCATGCTGAGTAAACAGAGTATTTCCTCGCCCTAATATCATCCACTAAAGACCAGAAACATCCCTTCTAATATGGCTAGATTAAATACATACAAATAACATGTACAGGACGTAACACTTGGTAAGGAAGTCAGCCTAATATGCTGAAAAAGGATCTACTTCTTAGCTGTCCTGAGTATTTCTTGTCCTCTGTCAGCCACCCACACCCAGCCCTTTCCAGAGAATTGATGTAAATGAATTGGGCCGTGTGCGTCCTTGAGCCATGATAAAAAGGAGTACAATATCTCAAAAGGCAACCGGGGGAACAATTGCGCTGGTGAGCACTTCAGACTTCTCTCTACTTCTAAATAATGCCAGGTTACATTTGTACCGACTGCCTCCTGAAACAAAAGATAAATAATACAGTGGAAAAAAGAGCCCTGACCTTTAGCAAAGTGCTGTAAATATGAAGCATTTTGTTGAGGCATAAGTCTCATGTCTGTGACCCTTGGAGTGGGAGCTCAGGGCAACGGGGACCTACAAGGTTGTCATATCAAGCAAAAGGCATTTTCTTTTAAGTTATGAGAGTGGTTTGTGTATGTGTGCGTGTGTGTGTGTGTGTGTGTGTGTGTGTGTGTGCGTGCATCTGTGCATGTATGCGCTTGGGTGGGCTAAGTTACCCGGACAAGCTCTTGCGGGAATGGGCCTCGTGAGTTCTCTGGGACATTGATTGGGGGGATGACCCAGTCTCTCTTCATGCGTTTGAGTTGGCTGTCTGTGTTTCGCGATGGAAACGCTATTTCCTTCAAATCCTTGGACATGACTGGAGGGACAGCAACTTCCTGATCCTGTGAAAAGGAAATGATTGAGTTCAAGAGCTGGGTAGTGATCGTATTTATACAGTAAAATATGAGTACATGCATTTTAGCCATGCTAGCGGCATGGCTCCATGGATGGCAATGTTGGTCGGTCCACCACAGACTGAAATATCAATCAAACAATCCATTCTTTTATGACTTTCTATGTAGCTTAAAATATCTACAGTACAACATGTGGCAACTGCAGCAGCCGCACACTACCAGCGCTGGTTTGCTTTAAATGGCAGACCTCTTCTTATGTCCTGATAAAATGCACCCACACAGACAGACCAGCTTCCATAATGGATCTGCCATCCTCCCTCGCCTGTAATGAATGAGATTTGAAACAAAGGAGGATGGTACCTGCAAGCCAGACACTAAACACACAGATGGCTCAAATTGCCTATGCTGCTCCAGAGACTGAGGAGACTGAAGTAGTGCCAGAGAAAGTTAAAATAACCTTGAACAAAATAAGGCAGGAAGGAAAACAGAAAAACAATATGTAAAATCCGTCAGTGTCAATGAATGATAGCTTGGATATCAATGGAACTGTCACATCCCTTGAAGTATCTTCCTTACTGTTGCCTGTAATCATTTGAATGTTGATTGGTTGTGAGATAGTCAAGTCCTACAAACTACTATGTGTCCTATGCAAACAGAAATTAATTACCACTTTGCCACCTTATGACGTGACCCATATCCCACACTCCCCCTCCTCTAACATCTGGGGAGCTGTCGGAGAGCTTCCACTAATCATGTTTGAAATCCGATTATACTGCTTTCACACATTGGAAATGCAGAGAGGCAAGAGGACAGCTAGCAAAGGAGCATGCTTCAGAAATATCTATTACCCTATTAAAATGGGTGCGAGTGAGAGCAGTAATTATTTGCAACCTGTGTCTGGAATGATGAATGACATGGCGGGTTTGCTCAGCCCAACACGCATCTATCTCTGGTGCGCTGGGGGTCTGCACCCATCCACACTCTCTGAGCCCCCTCCATCTACTGACTAGGAGTCTACTTCAGAGTCCAGAGGAGTGTTGGGATGAGTGATGGCATGAGTGTTTGTGAGTGTGTGGGAGGGATTAGGCATGTCTGCATTTGTTCTTTTAGAGAAATTCTCTCTTTCAGAACGTTTTCTCCTCACACACTGTGGTAGAGCTGAAGTTCTAATAGAGGTGGAGACAGTGGCCGAGGACACTCTCATGTTAATGAGGATATTGTTTGGTTGTCATTGATTAAAATGTTTCCCCAAGGCTGCCGCATTCGTGGACTAATAAAAAAATGTTATCGCTGATGTGATTAAGAGATGCGTGATGATTCACGACAATAATTATGCTGTGGGGAAGACAACCGCTTGTGACCTCATACACGTGCAAGATACGGGAAAGTCAATCCCCTGATTTTATTACGGACAAATCAGGGCAAACCCAAGAGCTCTCTACAGACACAGATCAGAGTGTGGCTGCTGATGATACATCTGATCATTTGTATACACATGTACAGTCAATGTGAGGTTCTGACTTTTATTTAAAAACTAAAAAACCTGCTGAAAGTCTATGTTTACCTGTTTGGGACAAGTATGCATTTGCCTTTGACCAACCAACAACAGTGACTGATGGTATCATTAAAATCACATACCTGCAGGAGTCCATATAGTAAATGAGTGTTAGTGGCTAACGATGGTGTTTTGGAAAGCCATGAATTCATTACCAGCTACAAGTTAAATTTCAGCCCAGCAGACGACTGCGCCCACAGCACTGACAGTAACTACACATAACTGTCAGTATTAACTTTTAATCTGCACCCACATAAAATATGACACCCACCTTTCCCGAGATTATCTGCTGTGCGGCACATTTAGAAATGGCCACTTCTGGCCATTTGCTTAAGTGTATTACAGGGGATAAAAAATAAATGCACACTGGTCTTTGTAAAACAAACTTGATTATTGCATTTGGGGGTGTTCATTAAGACACCAGAAGGCTAATGATCTAAGATTTTACAGAAATGATTTAACAAATGCACATAAAGGCTTACTTATAACCCTACAGATAGTGTCAGGATAGAGAGAAGCACACAGAGTTGAGAACAGCACGTGTGTGTGTGTGTGTGTGTGTGTGTGTGTGTGTGTGTAGCATCACTCTTGTAAGTTTAAAGCAACAGATATTATCTAATTGAGCAGGATCACATAATCCACTGGCACTGAAATAAAAAATAACACAGCCTTTAGAGCTTCTTTCGTTTCCTGGTTACAAAGCAGACAGATAGGACATGTGCAGTGCTTTTTTTGTGCACTCCCTCTGATCCTCAGCCAAGCACAATGTTGACATATGAGCACATGGTCATTCTAAGTAATTGCAGATGACTGCACAACACGTCCAGCGGAACGGTTAGAGCAGCACTCTACAGCTCAGACAGATGCTTCCCGTCTTCCAAAGCATCGAGAGAGGTGCGTCCCCTTTTGGATGATAAGGCAATAACCTCACAATCACAAGGCATGCTCACTGAAATCAACTTTATGAGGAGCTATTTTGCATCTGCTCTTGCTACCCACTGACCGTGTTGAGTATATGTTTGTGCTCCTAGTAAATTGACACATTAAGTTTTAATTAGCAAGCATCCATCCAGTCTCTCGGAACACCTGCTACAATTTAGGGAACTAGCCATCTGTGAATGTGCAGTGTACCTAATAAGCGTAAGTTATCTGAGGCGAGAGGAGAATTGATCATTCCACCTTTTTACGGCAGTAACATCAGTCAAACAATCAGCAAACAAGTCGGAAATGTTATGGGAGTGGTCAAGGTATATTCACCTGCTGGCTGGAGTGTGTGGAGGGCGTCAGTCTGACTTGGGTCACCCATTGCTGCTGAGTGGTGGTGTCACTGGCCTTGATCAGCAACGGTGACTCGGGGAGTGCAGAGTGCTGAATACTCCTGGCAGCATAAACTACTCCGTCGGCCTCTATTCGGAAGTCAGATGGGTTACTGCATTCAAACCGCACTAGACCACCTTGGCCACAGCTGACAAACCTCACTGCAAGAGAAAGAGACAGATAGATTTAAGTAAAACAATTAGCCCAACAGTGAGAGAGAAACCTAAATAAATAAATAAATAAATAAATAAATAAATAAATACTACAGATAGAGACAAAAGAGGTGGAAGACAGACAGACACACAGACAGACAGACAGAAGGTCCACAAAGGTTTTCTGATTCTCCTTCTCGCTCATACATTATTCACTTCAAGCTGTGCCCCAAAGGTATTGCTCAAAACAGGTGCAGTGGAGGAGAGAGTTGGAGGGAGAGAAAACTAAAGAAAAAAAGCGAAGTGTGCCCCTTAAGGGCTATTAAAGAAGAACCCCAAAACCCAAAACATTACATTTAAACAACGGTGTGTAAATTAGACTGTCTAAATGCCCCGCTGTGTTTGGGTTTGAGAAAATACATACAGCATGTATAAACATGTTTAATTCTGCTGGAGAAGTCTTATTTTATTTCCAGCAAAGGCCATCGCATGCTAGCTTTGTCCCCCATGACATACAGGGATGCCTTCCGCGGATGACTACCGATTCCTCAGCTCCGCAAGAGACGGAAGTGCGTGTGATGTTTATTTCATCAGCATGTTCACACAGAAAACACACCAAAACTCACACACGCACGCATACATACCACCGCAGACAGGTGGCTCATGGGGGCTCGAGTCCCACCGGTGCCTCGGTGGCAGTGGTACAACACCAGTTCATGTTACAAGTGAGTGACAGTACAGCACAGTCTGCGTAGCTCCTACATGTATATACACACACACACACACACACACACACACACACCTCAACACCTAAGAGCTTCACTGTGCAACCCTTTTGTGTGGCTATGTTTGCCTGGCAGGCCCCCTTCATGTTTATAGCACACAAAACAGCAGATAAAAATTTCTCCCGGCAACTGAGATCACAACGTTACCATATATCGTTTGTGTGGAGGCTCTGCTGGTGCCGCTTTGAATTATTAAAGAAGATGTGGAATTACTTAACAAAAGCCTTGAAGGAGGGTACCTAATCTTCCTTTGTGCTGCTACCTTGGGGACCACTGATGTCTTCAGAGTATCAGTGGGTTGATACACTCCGAGAGCATTTCCTCTGGGCTTGGGGAGAGGATAGAATAGATCAGGTCGGGGTCTAAAGGAAGTTTAACCCCCAGTATCACTCAAACATGTGCAATCAATTGTCCTAAAGTGCACCACACCCTACTACTAATAAACCTCTCAGTAATGACAGGGGTGAATTTAATACTTTTCTTGCTCCTTGTAACAGCAGACAAGGCAGATGTTTTGAGGTAGATGCCCTTGGTCCCCGTGGCACTGACAAAGATGTACCCGTTTTCTTAGCGAGCTGCTAAAGGCAGAATGGCTGACAGCAACCCAGCAGCAGGGAAGGCAAGGCAAATATTCCTTTAACAAAGAAAATACTATTATTGAAAAGTGGATGTGGCTAAAGAGAAGAGTGGAAAAATCCAAATACCAGAGAAAACAGCCCATACAAACTAGCATGTTTTCAAATGTGAGAAGTAGAATGCAAGTGAAAGAGAGAGACAAAGAGAGGGAATCAAAAATATGAGGTCGCCTAAGGAAAGTTTGGAAATTGACATGCAGTGTAATCACAATGTATTCATCCTGATGAATGAAAATGCAGTCTTGCTCTACTTTATCAAAACCAGACAGAGAGAACAAATCTTTTGCAAGGACCATGTGCTGCATTCCATTACAGCTACTGCTAAAAGATTTAAACACTGTCAAAACAAGAAAACAGCACTGCAACCTGGAATATTTTTTACCTGAAGAATTGCAATTCATCTGAATATTACTTAACAGCACACAAGGTGAAATAGCATTGCAGGTGAGTCGTTCCAATAATGAAGACAGAAGATGACAAGATCTTTCTTCTATACTGGAATACACTTGATATTGACCATCTCCTTCCTGGCTGCCTTTGTTAAATTACCCTTGACCAATTAGTTTTTTTCTCTCTTTGAACCTGGCAGAGCTGACATCAGATAGATGACCTTTTCTCTCTAAAGGTTTTGCCTTAAAGCCAGCCGTCTGTAAACTCAAAGCCTTCAGGCAATCACCAGCAAGCCCAAGTCAGCAGATACTCAGACAGAGGTAGAATACAGAGTAAGGGACTGTCAAAATAAATCACAATGCAGCAGAAGACAGTCCATAGATTTAAGAATCTCACTTGGAGGTAGGTAATGTCTCACTCACACTATTCTGGCTGAGGTGCTACTACTATATGTTATTCAGCAAGTAGAGATGAAACAATTATGATCAATCAGTTAGCAGAAAATTAATCCAACTATTTTGATAATTGAATAATCATTTAAGCCATTTTTGAAAGAAAGAAAAAAGCCAAGCATATGATGGTTCCAGCTATCTCAAATATGAAGATTTGCTGCTTTTCTCTGCTTTATACCACTGTAAATTAAATCTTTGGAGTATGGACAAAACAAACTATTTAAAGACATCACTTTTGGCTCTAGGAAATTGTGATGGTCATTTTTTACAACTTTCTGATGTTTTTACAGACCAGATTCATTTATAATGAAAATAGCGAACCATTAGAGATTATATCCGTTAGTTGCAGGTGAAAACAATGACGCCTGCAGGTGTGAGTTTCGGTAAATGGTTAAAAGGAACTGTCAGATGTTTTAGTCTACTTCTGCAATCACATTCAGCAGTACTTTCTCTTCCCCCTCATATTTAGGGACATTCCAGTCAGCATTTTGTCAATAGGTAGTAACAGGAAACCAGTAATGTAACACAGACTTGTCTGACCTTAAAAAGTAATTCAGAGACTATAGCTACCAATCTGGTCAGCTAATTTGATCCAAAAAATGTTAAAGTAAAAGTTTATGCTACCAACTACTTATCACTACTTTAAACCACCACTAAATGCATTTAAGCTGTAGCCCATGTGCTACCATTTTCTGTCCTACTGACACTTTTGACTATACATTTTTGTGAAAGTATGTAGCAGTGCACTTGAAAGCAGCATTCCCCCTGTGTTATTTTAGCCCAAGCCTCTTGTTGAGCTGAGCTCCAGCTCTTTAACATTTTCTGAAATTTGGCCATCAGGACACCTCTGAGAGGCCTTTCAACAGTCAGCCCCCACGGCAATCACTACACAAACTCCCAGCAGGCACGACCATTTCCAATGATAATGAATGAGAATGTCCAGCATGTGTCTATTCATTTGTCAGACACACTCTGGTGGCTTATAAAACCACAGAAATGTGTAGTGTGGCACAGTTTAAATCCTGGCTGCTGCAACTTATCTATATCGAGATATATTGGCTCCCCAAGGTACAGGGCTAAAGGAGATCTTGGCTGCCACGCCCTATCAGACATGTTGTCATGGCCACAACGATAAAGGCCTTGGGTTTGGATAGAAATGCCGATGCAGCAGAGGGGACTGGGGGTTGGGGGTTAAAAAAAAAAAGAGGGGGAGTGTGTGTGCGTGTGTGTGTGTGTGGGGGGGGGGGGACCTGTCAGCAGAAAGGCCTGGCCAACTAATGCCCTGCAACGGGGCCCAAAATTACCTCCGACTCAATGATCCTATTCACAGCTTAGATGCACCCCCTCACTGACAAGCAACACAAAAACCCCGGCTAACCTCTCTGTAGTGCCAGAGTGCCTCTCTATTGTCTGCCCCATCACGTGATAACTCTAACTCAGACAGACACAAATAGTTAGAGAGAGATAGGGAGAGGCAGAGAGAGATACATTTAATTTGGAACATGGAATGTGGACTCCGTGACTGCAGGGAGGCAAAGAAAATGTTCCACAATCTCAGCTTTTATGCCTGCCTGCCTGCCTGCCTGCCAAATACACTGGCTGCAAGTGAGCAGGCTGAAAGTCCCTCTAATGTGCTGCAAATGTGACAAGACTGAAACCTCTCATATGAGATCATCCAAATATGCCATCATTCATTTCTGAAAAGTGAGGTCACTGACAGTTGAGAAATACTCAGCATAGGTGTTTCATCAGTAGCTGTGGATAAATGCAGACCCAGACAAATACCCCAATGGCAACCCTCCCACCCAACCCTGGCAAATGGTACGACACCCCTGACAAAATGCATTATTCACAAATGAATGTGACCAGGTTTAGTACAGTGGCCTGCACTGGCGATGAGACAATATGAAACAGAATGTGCTGTGTGAGAGTTCCATGCCAGCACCACTGTTTATAAGATCCTGTTAAGCCCCAGTGGAGCTTGCACTCTGGTACCTCAATTCAAACTGCTGTGATATGAAATTCTAATCCAGTCCAAAATTGGGGAGAACATGCCAAATTAAGGTCAACATTCTCTAAAAGCGTACAGACTTTGTGCCTGACCCCAAAAATATCCTTCACAGCATATTCTGTAATTGCCCAATTATTGCACTGCTAAAAGCACAATACACTAATGCTTTTTAAACTAAGATGGCTGCTTGCTATGCGTAATTGTACATGCATATATTATTTTGTCTCTCTAGCGGTACTTTTTTCTAATGCTATTATTATGAATGCATATTTTACAGCTTCAAGGCTGGTAAGTAAACAAACGCTATTGTGCAAGTTATTACATCCTATTCTTCACACTTATGGCTATTTGCATGTAGATGCTTAAAATGTAAGACAATTTTTTAAGTGTGTGTTCCAATGGAAAATGATTGTTTAGTTGCTCTCTGATGTGATGCAATCAATAAAGATGCATTACATGTTTCTACAAATGTATAAACTCTGCATATTTAAAAGGATCATTTAAAAACTACAATCAATTGTGTCAAACAGTAAGTCAATAAATCTGGCATTGTGAAAGCATCATTAATCCTTTTAATATAATAACCAGCACTGGTAGAGCTGCAGTGGTGGTACTTGAGGTGATGCTATGTTCCACTACCAAGACATAATATCCATTTCTTTAAAGAAGCTGAGATGCAGAGATGAGACTGAGGTATATTTTTGTTTTCAGAAAATAGGGTATTCTTCAGAGAAAGTAAACTGTTTGTAGCTGAAGCTTGGATCTGGGGATGATGATACTGGCTTTTGCCAGACTAAGCCCTTGAAGGCGTTTTACTAATACACTGCACTTCAAATGCGCAAAGCATTCCATGCATTTATAGCTGGGCCTAAAATATGTAAGGGATTTGCATGAAAAAAATATGCAGTGTTTGTACTCTGTTCAGTGTCTCTAGCAATTAAGAAAACTAAAGAGGAATTGCATCAGAGCATAAAAACATTTAACAAGCAGCTGGCTCATTTTCCTAGCATGATTGCAGTGACCATTCCCTGAACACTTGGTTTGTGTGGTTTATGCATATTGTTGGAGCTATTTTTCCTTCCTAAAACTGCTGCCTCAATTAGAGATTTATGTAGAGGCTCTCAAAAAATGTATTGATACTACCTTCCCTTATCTCACACACACACACACACACACACACACACACACACACACGCCCACATTGGTATGCACACTGAGAAATTTAGGCAGCATGGACGCCTGAGCGGCTATAGCCATGTGAGCTTGCTTAATCTCAAACAGATTCTTAAGATCCCTTGATCCAGCAAACTGGCCCTTAGGAGAAGGAAACTATTCTTATTTGTCTTGACATGTTCTCTCTTCTTTTTACACTTGCATTTTTATCACATTTGCACATGGTCATTTGCTCTCTGAGGGTATAGCAACCATGTTTGACAACCATTGTATTTAAAGGACAACCCCCACCTGGCCAAGAGTCACCACAATTCCCTTCAGAATGCCAAAGCTTCTCCCTGTTCCTGTTGGGTACAAAACGTTCTCTGTTGTGTTTCAGAAATGATTAGCCTTAAGGAAACTGCCATTACCCACTTCTCCACTGGCTGTCTCTTGCCTACACATCAACAACATTCTCAGTAGATACTTGCTGAGTTCTATCTGAGCAAAAAGCTAGCCAAACGCAACTGGCTGCTGTGATCATCTTAAACTGGCATCCAGTAAGAGCCTCTTATTCCAGTGACAAAACAGGTTTCTCCGCAAAGAAAAAAAGCATGATGACAGTTTGGCTCTTTTGAATAAGTAATATTTGGCCTTTGAAAATTAGCAATTTCAATGGGTTGGTAGTGAAGGGGAAGCGCAGGGGGACATCACAATTATTCTCAGGCCTTTGTTGGGTAAATGAAATGATTCTGTGTTTTCCAGTACAATGACAGCCGAGCATTGTGTGGATTACTGTGTCACTGGAGCCAAGAGCTGATAAGGCTAAGCTACATCCTTCTGCAGTTATCAGCACATAGCTACTGGGATTTTGCTCTGAATTATTGAGACGAGCGGTTTGATACAGAGGCTTTAGTAGGGTATTAAACTGACCACATTACCAGGATGTCAAACTCTTAACTATGTATTTGAGAAAAGCTCTGTGACCCCTGTGAATGCTTACAGGTGAAGCTCATTATGAAAAGCATCACATTAAGCCAGTATGTTTCACTGTCCTTTCTCCTTCAAGTTTTTGGAGAATGAAACTTGATATTAGTGTAAACTATGATGGGGCTAAGTGTTAGATAAATGTGACTATATAATACTAAGTCTCCTGTCCCTAAATCTTGAAGCCTATATTCTACGCCCAGTTTGCAAAACCTCTCAGATGTAAATCAGAGTTCTATGAAATAAGCGCTGAACTTCATAACCATAACAGCTATTCTTTGACCTCCTTCTGTGTTCTCAAAAGGGCACAGGTTTTTAAATTGAGCTCTATACCCTAATACACCTTATAACTGCTGGCAATGGTCACATCTACAAATGCTTTAATGATTAACGGAGGGGAGGAGAAAGGGATGGAAAACAAAAGCTGGTAAGGGTAAAATAAAGCAATCTGTGTGAGGTTGGAGGCCAGAGGCAGGTTGAGACACTGAGATGTCTTTTAGAAATCAGACTGTGAATAATAATCCATTTAAGCTGTCCACATACATCACCTTTTATTGGTTCTGTATTACAGAGGTCATTCTCTGGTGACCACACACCGCAGTAATACACATTTTAGGGGATGCTCTACTGCACCGTACATCCATCTCTGTTGTGCCATGGTGCAGCGTCTTAGGCATTTTCAACTGAACAGAAAGTTGACTCATCTCTGAGGTTCTCGTTGGGTGAGAACTATAACCATAAATATTAGATAAATAAATATTAAACATCAGATATTTATCGGTTTAATTCATTATGCATCTACTGTGATAATAAAGACACTACTACTACCCATGTATGTATGTATGTATGTATGTATGTATGTATGTATGTATGTATGTATAATATATACATATATAAATATATATAAAAACATACATATATAATACATATCTAAAAATTATATCAATTTTTCTGAAATATATTTGGAGGTTAGTGTTCATAAAAAGTGCAAGAGAAAAGACAAAAGCAAAGTATAAAAGCAAGGCAAAGCAGCTGATCACTACAAGCCCCCCGTGCCTCTGGTTCTAAGCTGAGCTGATATTTTCTGAAGAGGCTGATCACGAGGGCCGGGCACTAAAACTGCCTCAGTGCAACCTGTAATGTAACATTATTAGGCCCTTTTGATCTCAAAAGCACAGACTCAAAGCTATTTAATTCTTCCCCTTGATCATTTCTGTCAAAATACCATCATAAAAATCAAAGAGACAAAGATGGAGGATGTGACCAGTGATGAGGTAACCTCTGCTGGCATGTTCACTGGATCTTGTAAGACTTTTTAATCACAGCAGCAGAGTGGGTCCTGTCTCTGATCTGTTGCTGAAAGAAGAAACACAGAAATATATATCTCTCTGGAGAGAACTGTACCAATCATTGTTCCACGGGGACAATCATTATCCAGGGCTTTGGGTGGAAAAACAGAATAGGTGACTTGTGCAATGATATCACTGGGTCATTCTGCATTCACCAAGTGGAAAACTAATATTGTTAAATCCTTCATAGTTAGGCTATAGGCTCCGGCTTCACTGTCTCTAGTGTAGTAAATAGTGTACATCAAACACTGCTGGTCAATGCTATGGCTCAGCATTTACTCAGTATCTCTCCCATCTTAACTGAGTCAGGAGTGCATGTTTATGGAAATTATATCAACAACCCCTTAAACATTGTGCAAGAAGATAGTCACTTATTTTAGCAAGAGAGTAGAGCTGTTATCACTGCAGAAAATACACTATTGGTGTCTCTGTGGTTGAAGACGGCTGGTGCCAGACAGAAATGCATCAGTTTGTGTGCAAACATTGCATGTTTTAGTAAAGGCTGGAAACATATTGTATCAATCAAATCCTGACAGCTCACATTATTTGTCATCTGTGCAGTGAATGACTAACAAACAGAAGCTGTGTATTTAGCCACATTTTGGCATATGGATGCACAGCTGAGGAATGAACAATGCTACGGGAGTGGTTTGAGAAGTTTCAACACATTTTTTAAAATACTTTTTTGACAACTTGTTACGAGATTTATTTGTGAAGCATAAAACTACCAACCTTTAACAGCCACCTTTCAAGCCAGTAGCAGTTAAATATTTAGTAGGTGGATTATCACTTTTAATTACTTCAATTTGGAAAATAAAAAACAAGGCACATTTTGTGTAATTAACATTTCATAAAAATAGATTTTATATATGTGTGTGTGTGTGTGTGCATGCACGTGTTTTTACGATAGAAAATATGACAACTGAATTAAGAAATAAGAATTTGATCTTAAATACAGTCATAAATACATGTATCTTTGCATATATCAGATCCCACACTGCATATGTTGCAAGACAGTGAAGCGACAGACAGGACCATTACTGGGAGAAAACAAACCAAACAGTTAATTAAAACTTTTTGACTTACACTGGACAAAGATTGTGCAAATTAATGTTTAAGAAGACAAAGCCATTTCCCGGGAGATCAACCACCGAGGAAGCTATTTGTCCGTTATCAATTTTTATAAAATTAACACAGTTGTTTATTAGGACGTGATTAAATTCCGACAAATTGTCTAACCTCCTGTGTCATTACTTGACATGGAGTTCATTTAATGCTGAAAAGAGGCAGATCCAGCCACCGTAAATAATAACTATTATGCGTGACAGGGGTAGGCGCCCTCTCTTCATGTGACACGTCCCATGCATAGCAATACAGCAGCACATGGTTAATAGTAATCCTTAAGTCTTCAAGTGCTTTCTATCTAGTAATAAATGTAACCATCTTGATTGCCTCACGATATTCAAAACACATTTAAACTTTCATTACATGGAGCTGAATGAGCCACACAAATGACCAGCCAGAACAAACACACTGGTATGGACATCACGTGATATTCAGGGCCATGTAACAGAGTAATATGAATAATATTACAATGTACATGCACTGCTTCCCACTATATTTAGTTAGTCATATTCACACATTCACAAGTGACTAGAAGTCAAGGCCGTGTATTAAGTATAAAAGAAAACATCCTGTGTATTACACTTATATGTAGAAAAAACAAAGTACATGGCGAAATAAGAGGGCAATTTTATTTCTATGTTTAAAGGCTTTGTGCACACCACACGGAAAAGGAGTTTTGGGTTTAGTTTAGTTCTTGATTGATACCTCCCTGATGTTCCTCTTTTTTAGCTTTGCTGCACTTGTTAAGGTGGATTTTAATGATTCTTCTGAGTACATTAAGTTTGACGACTTCAGCAAATGTATAGAAACCTCCCACTATGTTTAACCTGAGGTGAGATCTAATCTGCCGAAATAAACTGTAACACTTCAGCAGATGGACCATGACTGGATAGAGTTGATATGCCTTTATGCAGATTCAATTTCAACCATTTTCTTTGCAATAATGACTCAATACTACTTAACAAGAAAGTGATAGCTAATGAAAAAGGCATGGTTTGTGCATCCTCTCTACGTTCATAGGGAATAACACGTGTGCTTGCTCTGCATAGCTCTGTTGTCAATCAAACCCATGCAAATGTCTAGCTCAGGTAAAGACTGATGCGGTCCACTGCATCCAATTACAAACCTAACCGCACACACAAACGTGTTGTTTCTGTTCACCCCCCCTTCCCCTCTTTCTTTTTAACATGCACATGTGGATGCATGCACGCACACACTCACTCACACACATATACAGTTTTCCTTTATCCTTCTGAGTGCTCAAAACAGAACAGCGCAGCAATTTGAGCCAGATTAAAAAAAGAAGGGCTTTTTTACAACAGAGTGTCTGTAAAAAGAAAAGACATGGAAGGATGTGATGCACTCACCTACAGTATTAGATGTAAAATAAAAGCTGTAGATAAATGCATGGGGATCTGGGACCAGTTCTGGGACCATTATGTCATGTGTAGCACAGTCACAAGTTCATGCTGGGTTTTTGAGAACAAAGCTAATGGAATTCCTGCTTCTCTGCTTTTTCCTTTGGAGAAGCTGGGGCACGGGGAGAGACAAGGAGAAGGCATGTGAATCCTCTTTGGCTGAGAAACAAAGCGGGCAGACAAAGGAAGATGAGGCTGACAGCCTCTGGAGAAGACTATTATACTGTAAGATAGGGGCTGCTTCTGCGTCTCTCTCGAAGTAAAGAAAGGTGTTTTACTGAGTCATTTGTACACACACACAAAAATATATACTGCATAATCTCCCTTCCTGCTTACACCAACCTCTGTACATTGTACAAATTTACACATGTGGTAATTAGTTAAAATATTCCTAGAAGGATGGAATAAGAAATTCATCTTTAAATTTCAGAGTAAAAAATATTAAAGAAGGAGAACGAGGAAAAAAACTGTCTTCTTTTTCAAGCTAAACAAAGCAAATGAGTCATCGTGGTGGGCAGACTATTACATACAGCTACCAACCATTATCCTTTTACTCGCTTACCCTATGCCACACATCACGAGACACACTCTCTCTCTCTAAACCCCTTCATAAGAGAAAAACAAACCAACATATAGAAAACCCCAAGGCTGTAGAGCCACTGGGTTAAGAAACCTGCCTCCTCTGAAAGGTTGGGGAGGAGAGAAAACGTATTATAAAAAAAAAAAAAAAACAACCTCCAACCTCAAAACAATGACAGCAAGGAAAAAGAAGCTTCTTCAAAGATAGGGATTAGGGCAGCTGCCAATACACAGAGTGTGCGCATTTGTCATTGCACATTTGAATCAATACGTGTCAAATTCTGCTTGAAACACAATTAGCCCGTGCTTAAAGAAAAAGACGGAAAAATACACAGAGGGAAGATTAAAGACAAGCCCAATGTTCCTCTCAAAAGCTTTCACATTCAACACATACACAGCTTTTCAGACACATGACAGCTTGTTATGTGCTGCTCCAGTCGAAGAAAGCAAACAGAGAGGAAAGCATGCATTTGTATGAATTTACAAACGCCGTCTTAATGTGTCAACCGAGCTCATCCCTTTGTATTGTGTTGGTTCCTGGATATATCAAGCTATGACTGACATGCCAAATGCATCGCGCCACTAACCTTCTTTGACCTGCTTGACCCTCCCCCACACATAGTTTGTGCTCAACAGAGATCAACTGAGTGGGTCAGAAAAGGGGGAGGAGGTCGGTTATTCTATGGATAGATGGTAGTATAGCATCCATCTGTGCAAAGCAAATAATGTCTGTATCTCAAGGCTGAATGAATCATATCTTCAAATTGATAACACAAACTTACTTGCAGTAGACAAAGAAATCCATTTAAAAGCTTTTTCTCAATTGTGGCCAGTTTGCAGACATTGAGAACTTTAGTTGTTTATTAGAGTTGGATGGAAAGTTTGTATGCTGTGTGTTATAGACATCTTGTGGACAATTCAGAGTCGTTGATCCCTGTTACCGTTTTTTTTTTTTTTTTGTCTTTAATGCAGAAAGTTCAGCCTCTGACACTTAATGCGGCATCAATTTGTAAGAGAGACACATCTTTCTATTAGGGCTGCTCACTTTCATATGCATGACTTCTTTTTCATTTCTAAGCAGAAGCAATTTAACACAATCCAAGCCCACAAACTGACATATTGCATTGGGAGTCTCGCCTTCACATAATGCAGTGTGAGCAGCACTAAACTATTTGTTAATTCAAAAAAGTTTTCCATTAAAAAAATGCCTGTGGACAGAAAGATATGTATACATGTCTGCAATCTGCAAAGCTAGAAAATGTATTGTAAGTACTGTAAATGTAAATGTATTATCTATACAGTTTGTATAGATAAAGAATGACCGTGGTTTTCCTTATGTGAGCAAAATCTGTGTTACACATTACAACTAGAAATTGATATAACAGTCCCTTAACTGTAACAGTTGCCCAGTACAAATGCAACATCAGGTGTGAACAATTAGTCTTGGCATCAGTCCAGCATGAGGAAGTGTCTCCTCTCACATGCATTATCTGTGTTAAGGGAACAGTAGAGCATTACCATGTGGGGAGCATGGCTGTGTGACTGGACTCCGAGAAAGGAGAGCCCTCTTACTCCCATGTAATCAGCTGAACTGAGTGGGTTCAGAGAAGGATCTGTGCAGCTGTGCTTTATTACAGACACAATGAGTCCCAGATTAGGGGAACTGGAAGGAGGGAGGGAGGGAATAGAGGATCACGGGGGAGGAGGAAGGGGGGTGAAAATGACTCCAAACACATCTGTCCTCAGTTTGTCTGCAGCTATAACACCAAACCACAAGCATGGCCATGTACAAATCTGTCTGCGCTTGGAAAGGCCGCCTGCGGAAATGTTTCCAGACCTTGGGTTTTTAACGCGAGGACTCGTGGGAATAGTCTGTCGCCTCGCAGTGATAGCAATGTTCGTCAGGGTCACACAAACATCGACAGTGGTGGCACAAACAAGCAGGTGGCACAAACATGTGAATCACCGCGGACATATTCTGGTGCTGTCAGGTGGTCTCTGTATGTGTCTCAAGGAAACGATTGGTAGTGTATTTATTATGACCCTTAGTTTTATCATGAATGGCATGTGCTGTTTTCCTGCTGTTTCCATTTGTTGATTTCTTTGCTTTAAAATGTCAAAAAACAGCCTGGTGTGTCATTAAGCAGTATAACTGTGGTCCAATACTATGCTTTCAAGTGCATCTACACTGTTGTGAAGTGGGCTTTCAAACTTGAAAAAAATGCAAACGATCACGGTGCCTCCACCTGAGTTACCCTAACCGACCCAGAGAGAGAGTGAGAGACAGATGAGAGGGAAAGAAGTGAGGCGATATGTTTGGTCGGTGCTGTCCTATCATTCTAATTCAGCGGAACCTTTCAGGCAAACAAAAAAATGCAGGTTCGCAGCGTGTTATGCCAGCAGAGGCAAGATTTACCAGGAAGACATTCCACTACCATTAGAGTTTACTGGAAATCCTTTCTATCCCCCTTAGAACAGCTTACGCATAAGGAGTGATTAAACATCAAACCACACTGTTGCACCCTAATCCACCACCCAATTTGTGATGTGCCTCCCTGTTTGTCTTGCTTTCTTCCTTCACATATACATGTCCTGCTTTCTTCCTTCACATATACATAAGTAGAGACAAGCTGATGCCTAACACTATTCAGAATGAATCCCACAATGAGATGTTGTGTTTGAAAAGTGGCGGTAAGACTTTGTTACGCTTTGTTACGAAGATTTCCCTTTACTTGTTAGTTTACTTACGAACAAGATGAGCTACAGCTAACTTAATGGTGAAATGTAATTTTGGGTTTGATGGGCATTGATCAGCTTTTTCATTACTGTTCATTCAAAACTGTCCAGCAGGCACATGGCAAAGGCAGGGTGCAGCACTGCTTCTTAATTGGTCAAGTTGGAGGATTCAATTGTTCCAGACGGAGTCGTATTTTCTTTAAAACTCCTTTGCTAGGCCTGCAGGTATAAAAATAGCAGACTGGAGTGGATCCTATCTTTTAAAGCACATGAACAGACCAACAGGAAATGATGGGGGCCGCATCACTTGGTCTGTGGCTGGTTTTATTACTTACACCGCTTCTCATCTAAGGCTGTTCTCCCCACTTACTCACATGCCTCTGATTCACTGGAGTGGGCACAGGAATCATGTTTTTTTTACTAGCTTAATCTCATTACTTTCATTGGCTGATAAAACCCTGTGCTAAAAGTGAGCTTATTATTTATTGTTTTGAACAAAGTCTATCTGCACCAGGTGTGTGTGTGTGTGTGTGCGTGTGTGCGTGCGTGCATGCTCAGATGGATGCAGGGATTTCGACAAGCAGTCCAGGGGTGTTAATAATAACCTTTTATTTTTTGTTCATATCTTCTGTGGTCAAGTATGGCACAGCTGCTTATTAACCAATATGATCTCCCCCGCTACTCTATTTCCTCTAGGACCACACCAGACAGATACGGCAATATACATAGACACCCAAGATGTACGGCCTAATAACTCACATTATATGAATTCAATAACAGGTGTCTATAGCCATGCATGGTTGCTGATGGGAGCAGTAAAACAAACTTTAATATCCTAGTGTGTTAGAACTGTTAATGATCAGCGCTGAGGGTAGTTGGGCTGTAACTCACTGTCCACGGCCACCTTACTACCAATGCAGACTGTAATTCTCATGCTAACGCTACACATGAACATTGAAGAGATGTCCCTCCACAGCATCCATAAATAACATCCATTTGATGCTTTTACATGCGTACCAGTTCTGTGACGTCAGCATTGAACTTGTGGGTCCCTAAACTCACCACATTGTCTAATTCACCACCCCCAACTGTTTTCTAAGGAAAGCATGACACAGTCCGTGTCATGCTTTCCTTAGAAAACAGTCAACATTTTGAAGGTTATTCATCACCATGTGATTTGGCATCTGAGGGCAAATAATTAGTTAACAGAGGTAGGGCTTTGGCAAGGCTGACGAGCACAGCAAAATATGGCAAACATGGCATGCTATGAGATCACAGACTGCCGGCCAGCTGTGTCTGTTGATGCTGTTGAACCCTTTCAAGCCCCTTCAACATATGGTTTGAATCAAGTACATCAGAGTCAAACTGGGTTTTAAAAACAAGCAAAGGTTCCGTGTATTTGCAAATGCTGGATTAATTAAAACACTGAAAAACACATCATGAAATGCATCTTGACATGTAGAAATGCTGACACTGTACTTATGCAACCACATAATTCAAAAGCACAATTCAAAAGAGGAAAAAAAATCCAGCAACTGCTTTAAATTAAAATCTAAACAGCATTTAAAAGTGAGGTTCACTGTAACTGCACAGTCCTATGCATTTAAAATCAAGGATTTGACTCTATAATGTGGCGCTGAAGTATCTAGACACATTTTTCCACCTTTATAAATACGGTTCAGGTGGGAAATATTCAAGAAATCAAAGTGGTTTAAATTAAATACAGCTACCACGACCTAGAGACACATTAATCAACAGCTACCAATCATGCAGAACTAAAATTTACTGCATCTTTAGTTCATGGAGTGTGAAGACCATCCTTTCTTCAAATGCATTATTCTGTTATAAAGTCACTATACTGAGCAAAATCGACATAAAAGCAGGGAATAGGTGTAAAAAGGACAATACTGAATACTGGGAGCCATTAAGTCCAGCTGTGCAACTTCCATTATTTTAGTGTCAAACAGGGTGCTGTTATATTCATTAGCCCTGCACACAAAGGCGAGGGAAGAGTTTTCAGTCTCTGGTTAAAGCAAACACAGCAAAATGGTAAATAAATGTTGCCTTGCTTTTCTTGGGACCATGTAAAAAAAAACAACTAACGAGTCACTGATTGAAGACCACTGTCCCTTTGACACTCAAAACCTGAATATGAAGCAGATACTGAACACAGGTTCAATCCACATCTAATCCATATCAGTCACGTGTAAGTACTGGATCCACTCTGACCTCTCATCACTTTCATATGTAACACCTTGCATTTTGTCCTACTATGTTCTATACAGGTTTGTCACATCTCTGCATCAGTAAAAATGGCTGAGGTTTGTAGACAATATGTTGTTACTAAGATTTATTCCCTTTGTGGCTGACTAAATAGAAGTTATCGCTGCTGTATACTGCGCTAAGGTAATGACAAACACAATATTTTCCCAGATTGTTTCTTCTGTGTGAAATGTAAAACTTCTACGGCCAGATATGGTCAGTTGATACACTCAGATACAGTCTGGGAAAGGGCGGTGTCCATGAACCTCAGCATGTTGCTCCATCTTGTGTTACACCCCCCCTATCCTTTGTGCACAGTGACAATAACAGCGATGGGGGTGGGGGCCTGCAGGGCTGACAGGGGGATCTGGTTACCTTCCCCACCACTGCCATAACAACATATGGAGGAAGCTCAGTTACATGACAACAGGTCCATCTTCCTATATTTCTCTCTCTGTGTTTACTGCTTAACAGTCAGTGTCCTTAAGGCATCTAAAGAGCAAACACACATACAGGAGAGAGAAGCGGAGTGTTAAGATGGTAGTATAGTAGAGAAACAGCTTAAATTGTGTGTCTCTACTATGTCTAACATGTCCACTTTAAGACTAAAGCAAGTGTCACATTGGCTTCAATCACTTCACTGTGTGCAGACTCACAAAAAGCAATGCACACTCAAAATAAACTCTGTGTGTAGGAAAATAATTGTATCATCCCTCTCTTTTGTACACTCATTTACATAATGTGGGTGTAGAGGGGTCAAAGATCATCCCCATCACAAATCCCCTTTGAGTGAGGACTCACAATGGGCAGGAGCTGAATGCTTTTAGCCTAGCTGCAAAGGGGAGAGCGGCTCTTCCCTTGGTGCTGCGTTCCTCCATCCCTATACCCACACCTCTACCGCATCCCATTATTCACAGAGTTTACCGTTTGAAAAGAATCTTACAGCCTGCACTGTAACCTGAAGCGGTTTTCGAATATCAGTTTTCAGCCAAGAGTAAGGGGAGCTGAGGAAAAGAGGAGAGGAAGCAGAATAAGGCAGAAAAAAACCTTGTGAAACAAAGAGAAAGAGGAGGGGGTAAAAGCAGAGCTCTACTAGTAGCTGTTTAATTGTATCCTGGTCCACAGCAGAAACTGTGGGGCTTCTTTCAGTTGTCACATTAAAAGACCCATCCGTCAGAAACAGGGCTCAGTGTAGTCCCCGCAGACTGGCAAGGAGGGGACACTTTCCACTGTGCTGGCCAACACTCCTAAACCCAGCTAGTGTAAATAAGATTTCCATTGACACTCATTATGACCAGCATACAAACAAGCCCATGACATTCCACAGAAAAGAAAGCAATGAAATTAAAGACATGGTGGGAGGGAGAATTTTTGCACACTAACCAAGCGTAGCTAAGCAGAGAGTTTACTACCTTTTACCCTGAAAAAAATTCAGGGTGTACATTATCTAAAATTGTGTAGTTCACGTTAAGTTCATTCAGCATTAATAGGAGAGCATGACATTATGAGGGCATTAAATCAGATTCCTTCCTTGAAAACTACAGTTGTTGTTTTCCGGTTGGGACTTAAAAGAGGGCTATTGTGCCGGAAGCCTAATGATTAAGTATGCAGGCTTCTGTCAAAATAACAGCAGATATCTTAAAGTGTCTGCAGCTGGGACGCTAGCAGATATTGTGCTGCATTCTGAGCTGGAAGGCTTGGGCAGGAAGGGGATAACATGACAGCTGTAGCAACCCGGGATACCAGGAAGACCTAGAAGCACAAACATTTGCCTTTATGCCTCATTGGAATCCACATTAGGAGGTCATCGGCATTACAGAAACCCCCAGACATGACCCGGTGGCAGCTGTGCACAGGAGTTTACAGCCGAAACACAAACAAGAGATAAGGTGTTCAGAGAGGGGTGGGTGCTGCCATGCATATACAGTACGAGAGACACACTATCCCTGACAGTGTGTCTGGAGTAAATTAAATTACCATTTCCTGACAGCCAGTTCCATGGAACCAAGTACACATTTTACGTATATTAACTAAATAAGAGGGGATAAGGATGAGAAATGAGGCGAGTGGTAACCCCATTTGCATCGTAAATCAATCAGAACAACATCACCAGGGTCATGTGATCTTACACCAAATACTAAAATGTTTGATGTTGTCCTTGCATATGTCCCACTCAATCCAGCTAGTGTCTTCAACTCAAGTAGACCAGTGGGAGCCAAGCTTTTAAGATCAATGTAACATATGGAACACACCAAATTGAGAGGAAGTGGCGCCCAAGGGTTACATTTTAACACGGACAAACAGCTGGTGCCGTGAGCTATGACAGCAGAGAATTCGTATGGAATTCAATTCCCTTTTTTACGGCTGTGGAATTGAGGGCACATTGTGGAGCTTCTCTGGTAAGAACATTAAAGGTTTTTTGTTATGGGTCTGCTAGCAGAGAGCAGGTCGCTTTAATGAGGGGCAATGTCCAGCCCTTGCTCCTCCTCACTTTAACTGCATGCTGTCTCAAAGCTCACGTTGGACCCTCAGCCACATCAGGGACATCTGGCCCCTCCATCTACAAACATGGCCCTTAATGGGCAATTACAAAGTCCAGGGCCTGGAAATATGCTTCGATTTATAGTTCCAATGTATCCAAACCCAGAATCCTCTGTCTATCATGACCACATTAGGTTATATGAGACAGGAGGCCCATCAGACCTAATAAGCCTTATCCTTTCCAGAGGATGGCCATTAAACTACCCCGAAGCATGCCAGCCCAGCCATCAGCTCCCAGTCTAGTAAATTAAACAAATGAATGGCGTCCTCAGTATTACAATTAAAGCACAGAATAACATGAAACTATGAAGCTCATTAAAGCTCTACTCCATCTACACTCCAAGCAGAGCCCGGGAAAACTCAATTATAAATCATTTATAAGGCAGACATCCAATGTGTGTATTTTGTTTCACCATTTCAATGTCAGGCTCATATTCAGTCCCACTATATGCCTGCATCTAAGCCTACTGGAAGGGAGAGTAAGTGGGAGGCAGGTTACACAGAGCCATTTTAGTTGCCCCTGACAACCCATGGCTTTTGCCATGTTGCCCTCTTCATTTAAGTTCCCCTCTTCCTCCCTTTTTTTTCAGTTTGGAATCTCCTGCTTTTATTAAGTCCCCCCCCCCTTTCGTTACGAACACAACCGCGTTATCCATGTCAAATCCATTGGAGACAGCCTGGGGAAGTCAATATGGAGCCAATAGATTCTCAGCTTTCACTGTGGAACTCCTGAGGCAGGGAAGGCAAACACAGCTGAAACCATCATGGACAGCTCAAAACAACTGTAAAAATTCTTTTAAATCTAAGGCAAGAATATATTTTTAGGAAAAAGATAGCATTTTGGAAAAAAAAAAACAATTCTGCTACTGCTATTTCTCCACACATTCAGTTAAGATTTATTCAGGTGTGACAGAGATGTTCCAGTAAATGAAAAAAATCTAAAGCCCCCATGCTGAAAGAAAAAGCTGGACATGTGAGAGAAAAGAATCAAACTCTTTTCAGAGTGTTGGTATAAGCTCAGAGACACTGAAAAGAGGATTTTTGTACAAACACATAATCTGTGTACTTTATTGAAGTGCTTGAGCAAGGAGACAATTCAAATGTGAGGCAGATAAAGAAGAGAACAATTGGTTTTGAAATACTTTATTCCTCCCATTTAGGTTTGGAAGCAAAAATAAATGTACTGTTCAGAAATTATTCTTAGCAGTGTGAAATATCAGCTCAGGAGACAGCAAGCAGACAATACAAAATATATACAGTATTATCATGCCTTGTTTTCTACAGTGTTTTTTAGCAATTAACACCTGCCAACAGTCTTTCACCTTCCTGTCCTGAGCCGCAGGTGTGAGGAGACCAATGTGTGACCTGATGAAAGACACACTGCCAGTTTAGTGCCAAACAGTCATTTCCCCTCGCTGATAGGCCATTCTTTATTTAGCGTAGCCTAAGGAGGTACACTTGGCTACCACGCAGACCAACACACACCGGCACCAACACTAAAAATAAATCACTACCACCAGCATAGCCCACTGGTCAGACATTAACCACAGCAAACCAGCTATTCCCTGCCTTATAGTGACTCTTGAAATTAAACACATCACAGAGGCAAAAGACTGAACATGGCATCACAGGTGAAAGTATGAATCACCACCTGTACAGCACTATTTCTCCCACTCTTCCTTCTGCTCACCCAATGGCCGGAACTCTAGAAGTGACAGTGAATACTAACAACGCAAGCTAGTGTCTCCTGGGCTTCTGTACAGCAGGCACCGCGTAGAATCATAAATGAGCGACTTTGACAGAAAACACATAGTCTTAAAGAAAAAAAGGGGTGAAGGATGAGCAGCAGAGAAGGCAATGAATTTAGAGGTTGGGGGATTTTCGATATGACAGGGGGTAGTTATTTGCTGGCAGCAGCAAGCCCTTTACCAACAAAGGGCCTTTCATATTTCCTGTGAACAGAGACAGAGACTCCCATTAATCCCAGAGGGAGGGCTCATCTCAGGCTTCTCCTCCGCACATAAATTACTCTTCTTATGCCCTTCCTCCCATTACTGCTCAGTGTTTACAGCATAAAGAGTAAAGAAATAAAGTAGAGGAGCCAGCTACATCTTTAATGTGTGAGGCCACTCTTAAAAACAGTTATGTCGGCGCTAACTCATAACACATGTGCCAACATTTGCTATGCTCCAAGCCACAGTCAGGAAGCTGTGGCAACCCCACTCTTTATGTCCCTCCTCTCATTCTCTCTCTCTACATCTCATTTCTGTGTGTCTTTCTCATATGGGACGAGTGTAAAAAGCTCTGCCCAGCTGTCGCATTTTTGAGCAGATGAAACCCGCTCTGACGGGCAGAGAACATGCCAATCCCCACTTATCCCGCACAGAATGGAGTTTAAACAGTGGTGCACAGCTGCCTGTGTACACATGCTTAGACCCCTTGGTGGTCTGGTGGAAGGCATGATAAGCGGCTAAGGAACCATCGTCTTGCCTGTGTGGCACGCTGAGAATGGATTTGCAGGAAGTGGAGGGGAGAGAGAGAGTTTTTTTAGTTGTTTTTTTTTATTACTCTTCTTATTGTCATTGTTTTAATCTCATTATTACCTGATGCTTTAGCAATATTGTCATTGTTACACCAACATCAACACACACACGCACCTACACCAACACAGAGAGAGAGAGAGAGAGAAAAACCCTACTCATGCATGTGCCCAGTATCTGGGCCGCCTGATTTCAAATACACCCAAACCAATGGTGATGCAATTGCATTTTCCAAGTGCGCTGCAGACGGACCAATAAATGAAGGCCGGGGATCAGAAGATAGGCTGAGGAGAGGCTAGACACTGCATTGGCTGTGGTCAAGTCTCATAGAATGCTGTTCCAGCTGTCAGCAGGGTCCAACACCTACTGCTGCACACACACATACCCTTTAATGCCTGCAGCAGCCCTGTTTATAAGGTGCTCAGCATGAGAGCGCTCTGGTTGTTAGTTTGTCTACCATTAAAAGCAACAACAGCCACACTGTTTTCCTGTGAGATTGGACTGATTATACTTGTGAGTGGCGCCAAAATGTGGATGAATCATCTTCATAATGCTGTCAACCTTATCACTCAGGACATTCATTTACGCGGCTATACTGGCCCCTGAATCCAACACTATGAAAAATTGGTAATTTTCAAGTCTGAAATCATAAAGCTTGCATGTACTATATCCGTAGTCTTAAATCTCAAACACAAAAGTGGATTTTATTGTACTCCATCTTGTATCAAATATCTATTACTGAAAAGCCACACATCACTTCCACACATCAATATGTAGCCTCATGGGTCATGAATCTTTTCTGCACAACTTCAGTTTATTTTAATTCAGAAGACAAGAATGTGTGACTATCTTAGCAGTCAAAAAGAAATTTAATTAAAAAACAGCATTACGGCTCATCAATAAATATTCTCTTTAAATCAACTACCCAATCTTTCAATAGATGTATAAAAGAACAATGTGTGCCAGTGTTGCCCACTACAGCCACTCTGCACAGTATACGCCTGGTAAATGCAGAACAAAGCCTTGTTTGTGTCTTTTGACCTCAGCTCTCCTAGACAACACATTCTTGGTAGGACAGAGGGGAAACATTCAAACGGGTTCACCGCAGTTGTTTTTCCGCTATTTATCCAATAAGATCCCCTTTAAAAGACAAGTTGTGTGCGTGTGTGTGTGTGTGCAGTGGGGCGGGTGAGTTGCTTTAAACAAACACTAAATACTGAAGTAATAATGTCCTGTCATCCTGATGGTTTATGTTCTTGGCACAGCATCCACAGCATACTTTATTTAGGACTGTTATCGGCTGAAGAAGTTCTTTGTTGATACTAACAGGATTTCTTAAGTTACTTTATTAGTTGATTTAATCTGTTAAAAAAATGCTTCTCAAACATTATTGTCCCTTAAAGGCTTCCCTATGTTCTGGGGATGAACAATGGCTAATTCTTCATGAAAATACAATCTTTGACTAAAAATGTCTTAGTGACTAAAACCCTAATGACTAATGGACTACGGGGAGCAGCCCTGGTGTTCATACTGAAAGTTTGTGATTGATAGATTTATCAGCCACTGACAGGGACTTTAAATTACATACTATATCAGAGAATAATCAGTATAAACAGGTAAATTAAATTTGTGTCCTCATCCATTACCAACACCCGTAACCACAGCAACACAAGTGCAGACCAAAAATGGTACCACCGCTAGCTTTATGAAGTGTTTTTTCCGCTTGGCTTGATTGCTCAAACAACCAAAAGGTGTGATTATATCCATCAGGTTGTGATGAACCGACAGCAACTTTATGTGCTCTTCGTCCTGACACATTTAGTACCTTTAAGGAAAGTGCTCAGTATAAAGTGCAGCATCTGGTCCCAGACCACAAAATGGCCCACAATGGGAGCAACACCAGTGGAAAGGCAGTGTCTGGATTTAAAATGTGAGGTTGTTACATCTCATCTCTGTCTATGAGTAACTGGCATCTTGCATGGAAAAAAGGCAACTCACACCTCAAAGAGGAAGGAGGAGAGTGTAAAAAAGGTGAGCTATAACTATAGTTGCAGACTTCTAGTTGTCCAATGCGTTTACAGTACATACTGCACAATTCTAATACTCACTTAAATTCAGCTGAAAATTTTCACTTCACAAAGTCACTGTGAAGTGAAAAGCATTCACTTTGCTTTTTCAGTACTTGGTGGTAATCTCCTTTTGTAACCAAGTGTGTGAACCTTAGCTTTAAACTGACAACCATATTTGGCTGCAGTGTGATTATACCCTAAGTGCATGTTTTCCCCATCAGCTGGCACCCACTTGTCCACAGTCCCCGCTCGATGTATAAGCTTTTGCGATATGGAGCTTTTCAGGTCCAGAATAGCCCTCCCACTCATACGTACCCATTGTTACCCACAGGCAAAGATAATATTTTTATTTCCATTTTGTATATACTGTACATTTTGATCAGTAGCCTAGTTCACCTGAGCACGCAAATTAGTCCTCCCCAACACAAAAGTATGCATTACATTTGCAAAGAGCACTCTCAAGAACACACAACTCTCATGCATTAGACCTTTTACCTCCTCCTCTGGCTATCTCGTTGCAAATAAACAAACACTTGAAAAATTCAACAAGCTCCTCTAAATTAATACTACAGAGGATGGCTGAAGCAGCATCAGTGATTCGGTCTCTGTTCTTGCTCTCTAAATGAGGTTATAGCTGAGCCAACTTGAAAATCTGAGGTATATATGAAGGGAACAAATGTGCATTATTAACAATGTCCTTTAAGTTGGACCTCAAGGGTGACATCCTCTAATAATAACACAAGAACATTTATGGTACAAGTTCTCCATTTTTATCTATTGCTTATTTCCACTGGGATGTGGTTGTGGTCCCATTTACAAACAATGCATCAGACAGAGATAAGCTTCTCCAAAGTCAATAAAAATGGTTTTAGTTGAACCCCATAAGGGACCGGGTATGATTATAAACACAAGTAGTGGAGCTGGAAAAATAACATCATAGCATGTTGATCCAATATAAAAGCATGCCTCCCTTGCCTCCCACCAGGTTTTACAGACTGGGAGCTCTGAGGGAGGACGGGGCTAAAATAACATGTGCTCAATCTTCTCTGTCCATGGCTCTGTTTCTCTGCGGTCCACACAACATTCTTTACATGCTTCATTTTATTTAGTCGAATGGTTTTCTGCCTGTTCAGCATTCCTCCTTTGTTTTACAGCTACAAATGTACAAGTAAATTACGAGCAAAGACCTGCAAAGAGAAACGATTTGTGATTGAAATAAAACTGCAAAGTATGTCTCGCAGTTCAAATCGCCCTTGCAAAAAAACACAAAATCCTTTATCTGATATGACCTCAGTTCAAGATGTGCTGGTGTAATGTGTTTTGTGCTCCAAGTGTTAATCCTTCAGGCATTTCACGCACTGCACCCTGCTCTCTCCCAGACAGTTCACAGGAGCATTATGATTCAGTGTAACTCCTGCTGTATGTGCTCTCAATTTCTACTTTGACAAAGGACAATTGGTCAAACTATTAAAAAAAAAGTAATGATTTAAATGAAAGAGAAACCTGGAGAATAAAGTTGCCCCCTAGGTTTAATTCAAAGCCCGGCTCCTTAATAAGCCCAATTCATTTTCCTCCTGGGTCTGGCTCCCTCTATCACTAGTGACAGGCGTGAAAGGTCAATAACCTTGGCTCATAGCCCTCATATGGTTAGCAATGCCATAAATTAATGGTTGAGGCCGTTATTCCAAACTCTTCAAGTCAGCCGAAGGAAGCTTATCTTCTACAAAGGTCACAGTGTTTAGAACACTTAGTGTGAGAGTGAAAGGCTGACACAGGACCTATATAAGATTGATTGTATTGCACTCAGGTGGAATCAGATGGAAGGTAGGTGGGATGCTGGTAACCATTTGGAAACCTGTGTTACTGCTGTCGAGCTTACAGAGTGTGCATAATGTTATGAGATAAAACATAAAAATCACTGGACAGGGCTTTGGCATTTCTGTCAGTTTACAGAAAAAATGTTAAGGCTTTGTTATGCACTATTTTTGATATTAACATTGAATCAAATAACTCTCTGGAATGGGGAAGGGGTATACTTAACTTGCTTTATTTATTATGGTTAAAAACCACTCTAAAAGTGACCAGAATATAGCAACAGCCCTGCAAAAAGTACTAGCTTGAAAGTTTTTGTTGAGACTACTTTTTCTCCTCCAAATACCAAGAGATTAGACTCTCCAGGCAGCAGGGATTTTCTGGTAGTTTTTATGGCCTTGATCGCTTCATCATATTGAACACATTTGTAGTGTTACCTTCCAATGCTGTAACCATGGTTTGCTGGCAGTGTGCTTTTGACTGTCATCCTCATCTTATAATCTAAGTTTTCATGCAATTTTGCTGTAAGCCTGTTTACATCAGAAATGGATTGGATAAATGTATTTCCTCTTCCTCACCATCACAATGCATGTTGGCTTTTTTTTTTTTTAAAGCTCAATTTGCAATTTAGGAAGAAATTAGCAGTGTTTAGCTTGATGCAACTAATCACCTGCTAATCCAAAAACAGCTAAATCATTGTCATGTATGAATGAGATTTCAGAGTTATGAATGTAAAAACTGATTTTAATACATTTAAATATGCAGCTCTAATGGACAGCAGCTCCCAGCTCATAACCTCACAAAAGCAGATTCTACCTGCCCCCCAAAACATGAGAAACTAGTGAAGAAATGTAAACATTTACTTTATCCATGTAGGTAAAGAGACCCAAATATTTTATTCAGGACTTGGAACAAACGATAGATTCAAAAAAAGAAAGAATATTTGACAGGTGGCAAAAATGAGAACTCTACTGGGATGCCCATGCTGCTCCAAGTTTTGATAGATTTATAAAAAAGAAATGTTTTCTAATATGTCAGCTGTAAGAACTGAAAAGTACAAAAATTGTTGTGAGGTTTTGAATGGAGTTTTGCTGACACTCACGACAACACAGAACACAGCCACATTAAGCATCTGATAATAGAACCATTGTATTATCTCCACAATTATGTACATTGTAATTTCCAAGAAGAGAAATTCAAATCAAAATCACATTCAAACTGTTATGCCATATGTATTTGTCTTGGCCAACTCATTGGTGCCCCCTTTGCCTAACACACAAGGTTATTTTATGCAAGCCAGACTCAACATGTTAGAGAAATTAACAGACCTTTATCTTGTAGCAGCAGTTATACCCTTCAGTAAGAATCTACCCCCCTCTAGCCCCTGTCCTGCTGAGCAGGCACTGCTACAGGAAATAAAGTGGCAACATGCTGCACACTCTTTAATGCCTCAGTAAATATCGACAGAGGCAGAGATAATATAAACTCAGACAATGCAGGCCGCAGAGCGATATGTTGCTCACTGCCATAGTGTGCGCTCAAATGAAGACAAGAAATTGCTGCAGGTCAATCATAATATCCACGTGGTGATGGCAGACACTGGTGTCAGCAAGGTCTGGTAACAGTAGATCACTTGAGACAAGTAATATGGTGGGCTACATATGCTTATCTGATGAGCCAACAGTTTGTGACGGGGGATGGGTGGGAGGCAATGTTCCCAAACACCAATCAAATCAATACTAAACTAAAAGATTAATTTACTATAAATAAAAGTAATGATGTTCTTTATTTTGTAAGACAAGCAAAAAATAGAAATAACTGTCACTCCACAGGTCCGTCGAATGATATGATCAATCAATAGTGAATGGGACTTGGCTTTATTCATATCCTGTCTCTCGACAGGCGCAGACACACAGAGCACAAGTTAGTGTGGAAAAAACCCACAAGCTCCACAAAACCTCAACCTCAGGCAGCCATCTATCAAAAATATTACCAACACCACTAAAATCGCACATCACACTCATGACTGAAGCCATGAAGCAACCAAGGTCACTCCGAGAAACAAACTCAGCTGCAGAATACAGGACTAAATACTACAGTATACTGTCCTTGCATTACTAAATTAAGTCACATCAATCAATGTATAGAGCCAAGGGAGCTCCTCCATCTTGAAGCTCACATGTGGCAAGGGGGGGAAGGGAAGGGAGTGGTGGAGGTGATAGAGGGCTGGATAAAAAGAGGATGCATGGAGAATGTCACGGGATATGACCTAGCGACTCATCAGAGGCTAGCGTCCAGAGAGGCGCTGGTGCGTTGAAATAGAAGCCGCTGCCGGAACACAATAGTTGGCGTGGCTTGCAGGAGGTAGACGTCTCTTCCCAGGCAGGATATTGGCCTTTGTGAACATGGTTACAGTATCTGGGTCGATTAACGTGTCCCTGCTTCAAATTTCTCTTTTGTTGTCAGAGGAATAATAGTGTGCGAATTCATGTAGCCTCTTGAACACAGCATGAGGTTTGAAAATGTGAGTTATGTGTGTCACTCGCACACAAAAAAAAGGCTAAACACAAGGCTAGTTCTTTTTCTATTTTTTACATTTGCTCAAACCATCTCATTAATATATTCATTTGAGTATTAGCTTCCCTGTTTGACCCTGCGCACAAAGACATCTGGGCAGCCAGTGAATGCACTCTTGTCTAAAAGCAACAAAGGTGAAGCCAAATGAAGCTAAATGTATTGCCTTACAAACAAAAGATTTAACGAGAGAGACAAAGTAGTGGGGACTGGGAGTGGCTTCCCTTCGCATGCCTGCCGATGGAAAACGTGAAGCCAAGGCTCTCTATACTATCATCTAGCTTAACATAATGAGAAAAACAAGCAGGAAAACTGCAGGCAAAATCGAACAGGGGTATTGTACAATAAACAGCTGGGGCAACACTGCAAACAGATCTTTCTTTGTAGAGACAGGATCTGTGAAAGAGATATGGAGTTGTTTGCTCTGCCAGCCAAAAAGGGCTGTCCCACAGAAGAAAAATGGCACTGAAATCCACAAATCAGTTCCTAGAAAAGTAAACAATTCACTCTATAGTGCTGATGTATTGTCTTCTAGGTGCAAGCTGGCATTTTCTTTACCACACTGGTTCTAGCATTTCACTTGTGAAAAATAACACTAGCCTAGTTAAAAGGAGGCATATATGCAGAAAGTCAGGTCAATACAGCTATTTATACACGGCCTCATTACATTGTGGGGTCATCTTATGCACTTCCTGGGTGTTCTTCACATTAAACAAAACACATCAGAACCAGTGCGCCTGCCACACGACACCAAATATCTAGGAATGATTCCAGCTCCCTCTAATATCATGACCAACTGCAAACAGGAACAGATTGTTTTAAAAGAATAAATAAATCTTTCCTCTTCTGGCAGTCTTTTAGATGGAAGCACACACATCAATTTTAAAACCTTAGCAAAACAGCATCGCAAACGGAGGGGCCCAGGTGTGATCTAGAACCAAATAGCCCATAAAACCCTTCTAACCTTCACACAACCATGTGAAGGTGAAGGTGAAAGGTCTCCTTTTAAGATCTGCATCCAGTCCCTGTGGATCATGATGACATTTTGATTTTGCAAATTGTGTTACACGCAACCTTGTGAAAATCAAATGACAATCTACATTTAACTAGTCACAGTCAGATTATACAGCATGGTCTAACTGCTGATTTTCAGTCAAATCTGGTGTTGATAGAGGCACTCTACATCAATTAGCTTTTAGCAACAGCTGGTTATAGAAGCCTCTGTTACCAGGAGCCACCCGAACACTTCTACACGACCACAAAGAGCCGTCTGGGTTGAACAAGCTAATTATATGCCAAGGACAAACCCCCCACACACTCACACAGGCACGTGAGAGGGACACCTTAACTGCTGCCCAATGTCAGAGCCACACACTGTTAGGTACCAATAGCAGAGGGCAGGGCCTGTAGCTGATAAGAGCGATATGAACAGAGGCGATGAGAAGCCATCGGGATAATGTCAGTCCTCTACAAAATACTTTACCTACATTTAGACATTGTTCAAGTACCTGTCTGCCTCTGAATATGGAGGGATTATTTTAGACTACCCTTTTGTTTGGTTAAGAACTTAGAGCCTAAAAAGGTCAGACATAAATAAAATATGCCCTATCCTGTCATGCCACCCAGCAGGTTCCAAAAGTACACCCACAAATTAGCCACAGATGGGTGCCCTTGCTTTAATATACTAACATTATTATTTTACTTTTACGATATAGCCGTAGGACTGCAACGGAGCTGTGATCTTCTGACAAATGGCTGTGGTGGATCTACCACTAGCACTCGACCAACTCTGCTTCCTTGTTATACTGTATGCAAACTGCATCAAAGGTTACTTCCCAAAACCGTATACTGCCAAGATTCAATCTGCCATCGGTTATCTGGGCCATGGTGCTCCCAGGGAAAAAAAAAAAGACACAGTGAGAGGGAGATTAAAATAAATGTATGCAGGCTGATAACAATAAAGAATAAAACAAATTCATCCCCAACCTGCCGGTGATGCTTTAGCTGGGAATTGGAGCGCAGCATTTATTACAACATATTGATTACTGCAAACAAAGACCCTGGATTCATTGATCCACTTCCAGAAAGAAAAAAAAAAGAGGGGGGATGGGGGCGGTGGACTGCTCTTATGAGCCAACTTACAGTGAAACTGCTGCCTTAGCTTATAAAAATTAAGGAGAGCTGGAGTTTGAACCCCATCAAAAAGAGAAAGATGGTCATGGGGTTGCTCTTGATGTCCCACAATGACAAAGAGAATATGTGACACATGCAGCAGTCGCTATACAATTAAAAAGGAAGAGCTTCACAGTGTCTTATGTTGCTCTTCATTTTGCTCATCTGCTGCATGATGGCTCTGCTGTGCTCGTGGATCTCATCTTGAAAAGGGATTTGAATATTAAGTAAGTCATGTTTGGCTATTGAATTATTCAGCATTGGCACAGACATCAATACAGACCTTGTACACCTCAAACACAAAGTTCTCAATGGCACACTCTTTTTCCAACACTGTGGGCTTCAGCAGATACTCTGTTCCAGGCTATTCCTCAAAGTAATCAACCTATAATTGAATATCTCAATAAACAACAGCGCTATATAAAATTGACAATTCCTTATAGTCCTAGGCACATACCACAAGGGCCATAATAGTTATTTACTGTCCATCATGCTGTTGGAGGAAAAATACTAACAAACTTGCAATGCATTTGCCTTTGTCTGTTTCTCCAAGTGATCTGGAGTGGACTATCGACTTCGTAGGTCAGAACAACATGAGGTAGGGGCGCCATGCGTTTGCGGCCTCCCTGGTGACGGGTCAGGACCTCTTTGGCTGGTCTTTCATTCATCTAAACTGCACCAGGAAACCCCCACCAGCCTCATCCCAAACCTGTGGGCAGGAAAAAGAGTGGAGTATGTTGCCGAGCACTTGGCCCAGTTTACAGGAGAGGGTCGAGCAGGGTCACATCTCGCCAAACACTGGGGCCCCTTAAACACATCTGAGTGGCCCCAGCTGTACCCAGGGCCATCAGAATCTTAACAGAGCGCAGAGAACCAGAACAACATAAAAATGGGTTCAGTCAGTGCAAAATTCTGGATTTCTCGAATACGATGTTTTTCTTGTCAAAAGGGTGAAATTTGGTTTGTTTAAAAGGTTTGCCTTAAACAAACACAGCAAAGATAGGTGATTATACATAATGATAGATTAACTGAAAATTCTGAGATATATATAGCCAGAGAGAGCTTTCCAGTTCATGTCCTCACTGCTGACGTTGACACTAATTGTTTCAATCACATTATTAAACTGGTCAACTGTAAATCCCTCCCACCCAACTCATCTGTGGAGCCAGCTCACTGGACCCTCTTGACACACTTACATTTAAAGCACTTGAACCAAGGCTAAAGCAGACTATAGACATACTGCTCTTTCATCACCAGAGCTCGCATAATTGTCAAGAAAAAGAAGCAAAACACAGGGTGGAGGAAAGAAAAATGAAAGCAGAGTAGATGGTTGGGGGTAGGGATGGGAGAACAGCGGCATAAGAGAGTGTATTAAGCCCAATTAGGCTTTTGGGCTTTTCATTAACCCAGTTTTTAGGGAGGGAAACCTCTGCTGAATAATGCTGCCACTGACTCACTTTGCAACCCTGCTTTAAAGGCCTCATCTGGAAAAAAAAATGGCACAATGTGTGCCAACTCTCCTAAGCCACCAGAATTCCATTAGACACCCAGGGGCAAACCACCCGCAGCCGCAGCCTACCTGAAATTAATTGCAATTTAGTAAAACAAGTCACTTTATCATGAGACTACGCAAGATAAGCAGAAACACAAATGTTAAAAGACTTTGACTGCTTTCATCTGTCTGATGGTCTGATAATGAATAACTATGTTTGGTCGTTTCTCTCCACTCAGTATCAGGCCAGAGCAAATATTCCAACCTTACAAGCAAGGTCATATGGGCCCCAGAGGGTAGACAGTGGGTAACCGCCTAAACCTGATGTGGTTTTGCATCTGCAAACAATGAGCAGAACCTCCCTTTAATGGATCATTGGAGAGGAGTTCTCATAGAGGAGTAATTGTTCTTCCTGGCTTTTCTCTGTGCTGCTCTGCCACGCAGCTTTGAAGAAATGCATTTTAACAAATATATTGAAAATCAATGGGGCATCACTTGGCCAGCTAACAGTTAAAGTCTAGTTTAAGCCCTCGGGAATGTCATTAAATCTTACAATCAAATAGCTATGTTAACTGGTTGGCCACAATCATCAAATCCACAGGATGTTTTTAATTTGGTGCATACAATGGCAGCCGTTAACATGTGAACGGCCACCATTTCCAGGTTTTACAGACCTCAGGATGTGTATTCTCTTAATCAATAACAACGAAAGAGACTGCAATTAGATGGGACAAAGATATCTAACAGCTAACCTCCGCTGCGTTTCATGCATATTCTGGGGTCAAAAGCAATACAATATGAGCAAAGGACTCATATTACTGACACCTTATACAATGTACTGGTAGTATTACGCAGACATTCAAGCAGTTCCTATTTCAAATAAGCTAACTACCAACCAATAACTACAAATAAGGAGAAGTTTATGCATACTGGAATTAGCTTACTGGGTTATTTAGAACATAACAATGTTCTGTTGTAATGTGTTCAGACTTTCAGGTATGGTTAATAAAATGTCTCCAACAAGATTCACTGAGTGCTTTCAATGCACTTTGCATTCATTATCGAAGGCCTTTCAGGGCACAATTGACAAAGTTAATGAAATGCAAGGAAACTTGAAGCATTAGCCTGCTACATGCGGCTATAGAAGCATCAATTTGAAAAACCCCTCAGCTCCTGGTCAAAAACAATATCCCAAACCAGCATGGTGAAAGCAAAGTTGAAACACTTTGGGCATACTCTCCACACTGTGGGGGCTTTGTCTTTCAAAACACGCCACAGGAGCTTTTCATTAGAGAATGCAGTTTCATTAACATCATCCCACGCTGCTGAGTCCTGCTGCATTACAATGACACAGGAGTGCCCCTCTCTGTCAAGGAAATCTCCACAGAGCAACAACTTGCTGGGGGAGGGGAAGGTAGAGAAAAGAGGAGAGGGGGTAGTGCGTGGGGGGGGGCAAACAAAAGGGAACCTGATTACCCCCTGTCACGGCTCATCCACAAGCCAACACAGGGAAATCCATCACCTGCAGGATCAAACAGAAACTTGTGCACAAGGTAAAGCCAAGTGAAAGCTGTACCCACCCATCTAAGCAATCTCTTCTCTCTCTCCTTTCTCCTCTAGTCATTGCTACCTCCCCCTCCACCTCTCTGACTCACACCAACAGCAGCCTGCAAGTTTTAGGCACACACTGTGAAATCCAACACAAGTGAGAATGTTTTCTGGTCCAAATGACCTCAAGGCTCTCACCTCTCTAATGGCACACTGGTGATATATTCCAGTTTTTATTACCGTCTGTAGGCTGGCGTACAGTTTCACAGTAGCTGCATCCTCAGTTTGCCAATATTAAACTCCAAAGAGGCAGTATTGGTCATGCCTGCTGTAATGTAATGGACTGCTGCAAAAAAATCATTATTTTTCACTTTCTTGTTTGCACCAGGTTATACATTATAAAATATAAAGCTACTACAGCTGGGTTTCCCACAGAAGGACAATTTCTGTAACAAACATTTACTTAAATTGCTGTTATTACTGCCATTGAGTGGGCTTAGCAGTGTAACACTGCAATTGGCCACATTACCATATGATTCTAGCAGAAACCTTTGGGCACAGAAGTGTTTAAACTAAAAGAGAGAAATACTTCCTGCATATGGTTTAAATCTGTACTGAAGTGACATTAAATTAGGACAAGACAAATGCCAAATGGCATATGTTATGGGAAATAATTCAATGCACCAGCACAAGGCACGGGATGTTTAAAAGCTAGTTTATTTGCTTGATTAAAGTTGCATAAGTATTCAGATCGGTGTGCAATTGATTTTTATTCATTGCAACAAGAAGTGTCCCCAGTGCAATCAACAAAGTTTTCCTACTTTTAATGTCAAAGCCAGCAGTTAATATTCGACACAACAAAAATCAATTTGCAAAAATGCAAACTGTGTAGCCACAATGCATGATCTAGCATTAAAGTAACACTCTGCTTAGGTTTGTGTCTGCTTTGAATGAAAAAAAAAAAAACAGCATGTAAGAAAAACGGACAGGAGCTATATAAAGTTGAACCACATTTGAGCTGGTTTACAAGGCAAACTACATGACTTGAAATACCACACAACTACACCGAAGCTAATTGTTTAAATATGTCAGGCTTGTTCTGTTCCCCCCTGAAATGTAACACATGGAGAGAAGCACGCACAACTGATGCGCATGCCGACACACACACACACACAATCAAACATAGACATAACAAGCATCCAGCACAGAACAGCACTAGGAATATTTCACCACTCACCGTTGAAAAGAGGCTGTCCTTTCTCTGTGAAATCTGGCACCACAACCTTGTATACATCTTCAGCGAAGCCTGGCCTGCATGATGGGGTGCCCCTGCCCTCTGCTGCAATCTGTGATGGTGGGGGGAAGGGACAATGAGTCATAAATCAACCTTCAAAAATGCACTCTGTTGCCTCCAAAAACCTCTTGGTCACGTTCTGAAGTCCCCACAGTTGTACAAAAGCATCTGTTGTTTTTATAGCAGGGACCACAATTAGGATAATGAGGCCAAAAGGGTTAAGCATTAGCCAAAAAGCATGGCTAGGCAAGAACAAGATCCATTTGTCCCCCTGGAGGGGCCCAGGCACAGGATAAGGTTATGACCAACTCTCTTGGCCAGACCGGCCCCTCTGATCAACACACTACTCTGGACAAACACTCCACTTTGAAGTACGGGAAGAAAAGGAAAAAAAGTAAATGCTAACGATCCACTGTTGTTGGAATAAACATGTATGTGCAAATGTCTGAATAAACAAGAAATAACAACTGCTGATGTCTAAAGAAACTGCAGGGCTATCACTGTGAGCAATATAGTGCTTTTTTGCCTCGTTTTGAAAAGGAAAACTCTGTGCTTAGCCTTAGGGTGTGAACACAAAAGATTTGAGTAATAATAGAGGATGTTGCAAAGGAAAAAAAATCAGTAAATCACTGGGACTGATCTTTCCGTAAAGCATGAATTTAGCAAGAATGAAAGAAATCACTAACAGTAAGAAACCCCAAACAGAACATAACTGAAGAAAACACTCTGGTGTCCAGGCATGGCCAAATATACTCCATCACACAACCTCAGCATTGAATCAGCTCCTAGGAACAGAGGCCTGGCCCTATTTCCTTGCATGCACTCTCAGAAGAATGTAAAACGAGAGGAGTCCTGCTGAAAAAGAGCATTGTGGGTATCCGTGCCACTTGCCATTCTTAATCAGAGGAATTTAAATGGAAAAATGCTTGCAGAGAAGGGGGGAGGAGCAGAGCAGGGATTCTAGCACGTTACAGCAACGGCACCACAGGATGTACATTTATGGATAGAAGCGTTAACACAGACGCCAATGCTTTACAACAACTATTTCAGCTCCCAAAACTGTTTAACTATTTAACTATGTGGCTGCTGTTCTCTGTTGCTCAGGGGACACAGTTTTAACAAAGTAGCCACATAGTCAAGAAAATAAATTACATCCACAAAAACACTCCAATACACCGACAGTTCTCATCCTTAGGGTTGGACACCAATCATTATCCCATCACTGTTACATGTAGGCTAGTTGGGCTATACATAATCTGTTGACACAATATATTTTACAGTAGGCTACTTTTCATTGTTGCTCATAACGACTTTTATCAGAGAGGCAATTAACTCGCCGGGGGGGACAGGGACACGCTGCAGCAATCTACATAAATATTAAACCTAAACTAAATATAACCAAGTGAGAACTAGGTTAATGTGGGCCTGTATCGCCCAATTTCCAGACAAGAAAAGAGTGAGCTGTATGAACTCCTAAATAAGGCTACGTCATTGCAAATTTGAATTCTTTTAACTGAAATAACAAATTTAAACGAGCGTAGTTTTTCACAACACAGCTACCATCTCGTGAGCATGCAACGGGAAGAACCGTTAGCCAGTATTGCAGCCGGTGCTAGACCTACTTTATCGTGAATTGTAGGTCCATTTACGGCACTGTTTCCAAACTGCACGCCATGTAAAGTGGCTGTTAGGTGGCTAGCAGCTCGACCCTGGTTCGTAACTCAACAAAAAAAAAAAAAAAAAGCATCGCCACAGAACAACAAGCACCTAAACTGTCCGGTGTAACTCCGCTCGAAGCAGCTCTGAAATTACATTACCTGCAGTCCTGCCAAGACCGCCAGCAGAAACAGACCGCTGCCCTCGTGTAGTGAGTACATTGGTACGCGGCGACTGCTTAAGTCCCCCCTTCGGAATCCGTGTTAGACAGAAAAAAAAGAAATAAGGAAAAATAAAAAAGAATATCCCCCTTGCTCAAGTGTGACCGCGGTGAAAAGGTCCCTCTACGACAAAGGCAGCAGGAGCGGTGGCGGCAGCCTGTAGCAGCCTTCCTCTCTATCTATCCAGTCTGTACTGAGGGAGAGCACTGCCTGGTACTGAGGCTGCTGCTCCCTCCCATCCAGTCCAACACAAAAACAAAAAAAAAGCCCCAGCCACTAGTGTAAACCGCCCATCTCACTGTCTCTCCCTACTGGTCACATAGCCAATTTCACTGCTGAGACGGTGCGGGGTCCCCTATGTTAACCGCCATCCCAAATGACAGAGTTTTACAATATTCACAGATAATAGTTATGTTCATTCACAGTGTGTGGTAGTCAGTAGTCAGTCGAGTTTATGGTGGCCTTACCGGTATGTTACATTATGGTATTTTATGTGTTTATTTTTCTGTGGCCTATTATATTGAATCTGTAGGCCTATTTTAAATGTGGCTGTGATATCATACTCATTGTAAAGTAAGGTAAATGCAAAACTGATCATTAGGCTTTGGTGTCCTGATTTAAACTACATTATATCAATACCAACCAATCATAATCTGACTCTCATATATCACTAAACTGTCCTTCCAGTCCGAATTAAATTAACCATCTAAAAAGAGTGTCTCACCATTTCAGATTACACCCTACAGTAGTTTTCAACATTTTATCGTCAGTTTGAGGTCACCGTTTTATTTGCTCATTGTCTGGTTTCACTGACTCATGCACATTATATTTAAATGAGACTCACACGAGACTGACATAGAAATGCAAAGAAAGGCAATTTATCAAAACAGTCATTGCTGTATGTGAATATCTTACAACTTATATAAATCTTATCATACTTACTACTCGGGATTGTCAGTGTTTTAGTGTAACATTTTGAAGTTATCAACATGGTAGTGTGTTATTTCTGATCATGATACACTGGGTTGTAGGCTACATATATCTATATTGTTTTTCATTTGGATTATGGTTATTAGCTCCAGACTCCTCTGAGAAAAAATGCTTTTTGAATGTCATGGACATTAGTAATTCAGGATTCAATCAGTTATCTCTCAGTCTGCATAAAGAGTTGCCCAGACTCTATTGATCATTAGGTGGACGATTTTGATCACATTGCCCTTAGATAATTGCTGTTTGCTGCACGTTTGATCTTAAGGATTATTAAATGTCGATGCTTTGGTGCTTAATCTGTGTGTGTGTATGTGTATGTGTGTGTGTGTGTTTCCTTCTCGCTCTCTCTCACACACATACTCGCACAAAGTCTCACTCATTGCTGCCGAGTAAGCTCACTGTTTTACAAATGACTCTATCACTGTGGAATTTTGAATTCTGCCCATTCATCTACACTTAAGTCTAGAATTCGTAAGTAAAGCTTTTTCTTCATGTTGTCACTAAAATATGCAGTGAATAATTCCCTTACATTATCTTCTCATGTGATCCAGCCCGATGAAGGTTAAATTACCTCGGTTGCACTGCTTACACCTAATTAACTATCAAGAGATGTATGGAATAGATTGCATCTGTGACACAGACCTATTTCAGTTTGATAGACGAGAAAAATACTTATTCCATCTCCAAATAATAAACAAGTGCTGCCTTTTGGTTCACCTCCTCCTGGGCAATCTGTTGTTTTCCAAGTTATTGGCGTTTTGAGGTGCGTGTGAGTATGTGTTGGGAGAGATGCTGCTCCCCTCCTCCTACAAATCAAACCATCCACTCCTGGGAGTGTGTTGTAATCCTAAACAAACAGTGAGCACTATCACATCCCACTTACAGTCAGCACACAAACACACACACACACACACACACATTCGCACAGGAAGAGAGGGCTGAATAGTTTTTTAAAGTGCTCGCTTCTTGTAATAAGTGACTCATGTCACTTTACACTCTTGTCAATGATTAGCACGCCTGATCATCCATGTTTTAAAATAATTAGACTGTCTCTTTGGTGGAAATGAATGCAATTAAAAGAAGAAAGAAAGTGTAACAAAATTAAGAAAATGTATTTAGCCCATTAAAGAAAGACTGTTGTTGTCATGGTTTCCCACAGCTAGTTTTCCTAACAGCTATTAAGAAACATGTCAAAATCATGTTTTCACCAAAGGCAGTCAGATTCAATGTGCACTGTGCAGATCAAACTGAATGACCTGATGATAAGTGATATCACATTTTGTACAAATTGTTAAATTTATGTAATCTAATCTAATTGAGAATGGGATCAAAATGCCCCATCTCTTTGATTAATGCAGAGGCGGTTATCTTTCATCAGAACTTGTCTAGGCAGGGAGGGGAGGAGGCGTTAGTGGGAATCCAATTTGGACTTGGTGCATTCAATCTAACAATATCATGTTTGCATGATTCATAGGACCAATCTGAGACCCCCGAGAACTCTGTGTGCAGCATATAACCTGAATTTGGCGTGGTCTAAAATGTGCAATCAAAGGAGAAATTTACCATCAAGGTCACTGTGCAGTCCATGGTTAATATATTCTCTGGCCTGGGCTGCCTGTGTGTGGACAGATAACATTGTTTGCAGGCAAGTGTGAGGCAGCTGTGTGATGCATGTTGGTCGTGGTGCTGACACTGCGGTTGACTCTCATAAGCGCAGGTGTCCGAGGGCTGGTGGCCTGGAGGAGCCTTTGATTCCACACTTTTTACTCTGCACAATTGGATGCAGCTTGGAGGATTGCAGCACGGTGGCCTCGATGGCACTGGATAAAAAATGGACGAGGTCAGCAGCACTTTCACATCCGCGGCACTTCTTCATGCCGACTTTGTGTTAATACAGGAATATCACACCACTCACCCTCCGCTCCCACACACTGTAATTCAGAGCTCAGTCTTTTCTACTGAAAACCAAATATAGATGACAAAATTCAGTGACACACATACATACAGCCTCTTTCTTTTGAATTTAGTAGCTGCTTATGTAAATTGACAGAGACACAGATGCAATATTTCGAAATGACACTGAGCTTCAGTGGAGACTGTTTTCTCTTTTGGTATAAACACACATATTTCGACCCCTCTGAACTGTTGGCTTATTACCTTGTCATTGGCAATCCCATGCATGTCAAAGGTTGCTTTGGAACAAATTAGTGAGTGGAAGGGACCAACCTAGTCCTCAAAGCCATTATCAATTCCAATCAAGCTTCATTGTTATGCATTCAATAAAGGATCTCTAAGGGCCACAGTAATGCTCTGATTATTCTCCTCTTGTGCCAAATCTGCTCATTCAATCTTTTATGCCATTTGAACAATGGAGCCAAATAGAGTCGTACATGGAGGATGCATTAGGGTGCACACACACACACACACACACACACACACATACTGTATGTGTAAATGTATGTTGTGTATCTACTGTATACTGTATGCATGTGTAAATTATGTCTGGTTACTTGAAGTTGTTTTGGTTTTATTTTATAGCAAAGTCACTGCATGTCATCTTCCACAAATATAGGTATTCATTTTTGTAACTTTAAAACAGGATCTGACTATACTGTATTGTATGCAAAGTGACAAACAGTGACAGAGACGTGCAAGAACATTTCCGCTGAGTGTTTTCTCTGTAATTTCTTGTGAAAAGACATGTCAGTAAAGCAGCTTGGTGCCTCCCCCTTGTTGACAAATAAAGGAAAAACGCTGCTTTGCGAACATCTATTGAGTCACAGGGCTCATACAAGTGTGTGTCTGCCCCAATTTAGGGATTGTAGTTTTTGCTGGAGGCCACATCTGCCTGCTGCGTGCTGGTGTGGCACACAGATCTAATAGTGATTGATTGCCTGATTAAGGCAAATTGTGTTGAACTCCAGAGAAACTCAAGGAGAGAAGAAAGAATCTTTAGTTAGTGATGCAATAAAAGTGTGACTATTGATTTGTAAAGGCACATGTGTGCAAAAAGGCAGTTGTCTCAATTATTTATTGTTCACTTATTATCCTGTATTTTCTTTCAAATAAACCACGTCCAAAAGGTTATTTTGCATGTAAATTCTTTCTTGTTCATTCATTTAAATTCAAAACTGTATAAATAAATATTCAAAAATAACTGAATTTGTTAGAACAAAAACAGATTTATTCAATTGTACCCAGTATGTACCATGCTTATGATACTAAAATGCTAAAATTTGAGCTTTGCTTAAAAGCTAATATTAGCATGCTAGCATGCTCACAAGGACAGTGCTAATGTGCTGATGTTTAGCAGGTATAATGTTGACCATGTTTACCATCTTACTTTAGCGTTTTAGCATGCTGACATTTGCTATTTAGAATTATGGATCTCCTTGCAACCTGAGGGCCTCTTTGGTGTCTTCAGTATTTGCAGCTCGAAATTTATTTCCCCTTATCACTATTGATCTGCAAGAAGACAAGGTCTCTGGTCATGACAGCCTAGCCTGTCTGATTTAAGAGTGGACCAACAACCTATCTGAGCACAGGGGCCTGGATGGATTTATATGAGGGCTGTTGCTGCTGCTGATCCACCCATGTGCCTTCCTCAGTCTCACACTGGGCCTTCTTATCAAGAGCTTAATTTTGGAGGCAGTTAGGGAATGAGAGACTGTTTTCGTAATCACATAGGTAATAAGATTAGAGGCTACTTCAATAAATGCTTGATTTTTTGGTTATCTTGATGTGTTCAGTGGGGAGAGTTTAGTTTTCACATGTATTAGATTGCTTTCATGCAAATGGCAGTGAAGCCTGTTTATAAAAATGTGTTAATATTTACTGTGGGCTCAAAAAGGTGGTGAAGGGCTGGCTTGCTCTCTGAATTTGTCAGACTGCATAAAGAGGTACAATGTACGGTGGCCCTGAAGGTCAAAACACAACAACATTTCAGATTATGGAAAGGGAGGAACAGCACTTCTTGTTTGTGAATGGACTGAACCCAAGTCAATTCAGACTTTATTCAATGCGGTGCCAGATTGGATCAGCCGGAGAAACCGTTTGAGAACGTTGCAGGGAAAAGTTGCAGCGGTGTGATCTGGCCCGTCTCTGCTCAGCTCAAGCCGGTTGATGGCACCGCCTGCGACTCAGCTTGAAGAGTCGCCAGTGGCTGGTTTTGAACATAAGGCACGTCACCTGTTTCAACAGCCAATCAGCTCGTAGTGAAGTCAGCCGGTCATCTCGACCCGCTCGTTTTTTTAATGTTTTCACTGTTTATCAATACTAGAAATGCAACTGTAGCAAGTAACTCACTATCACTATCCTCATTCATATTTTAAGACACTACAAATTATGTCCATCTACAAAAAAAGCCTGAAAAGCCGGTAGTTAGAATGGAAGTACAGAGAGTCGTTGCTATGGAAACGATGCACCCACTGGCAAGTTTCAGAACATTGCAGAATGGCGTATTGCAAGTAGTAGTAGTAGCAGAACACGTCACTTGGTTTGTGGTTGTAAATAGAACTTTCGGCCCTAATTCCATTTCCCCCCATTGTAGCGATCCACAGACAGAAGGGAAATGACGGGGAAGAGAAGGGACAGACAACGAGAGAGAGAGAGAGAGAGAGAGAGAGAAACAGCTGTTTCTACGCACCTCCCCTGCTGATTTTGAGTGAATATTGTGAATGCTCTGATTAATAAATGTAAATAAATAATGCTTTGTTTGTGATGACAGCTTTGTTTAGTTTTAACAAGCCTGAGTCGAGCAGAGACGGGCCAGATCACACCACTGCAACTTTTCCCTGCAACGTTCTCAAACGGTTTCTCCGGTTGATCCAATCTAGCGCCGCATTGAATAAAGTCTGAATTGACTTGGGTTCGGTCCAATCACAAACAAGAAGAGTTGTCCGTCCCTTTCCGTAATCTGAAATGCCCTTGTGTTTTGTGTAATGTTGTTGTGTTTTGACCTTCAGGGCCACCGTAACAATGTGTTCATTAAAATAATTAAAATCACAGTGAAAAGCATGATAAAAGGCAAGCTAGTTAACATGCCACCATATATACCACAAGTTTCCTTTATCATGGAGGCATATAGCCAGTTTATCTCAAACATATGTAATATTGTAAATGAAAAACCTTCTAACAGACAGCGACTAAATTAAGAACATTATGGGTTTTTTTTACAGTATTGTTGATTTGACACAATATACTGTGATTTAATGAGATTAAAATGTGATCTTATTCATGGTAATTGCCATAGTACCTATTACAACACACTTGCCTGTAGGTATTAGTATCTATTTTTTCCCTGTCAATATGAACAGGATTATTATCTGGTGCATAATGCCATATCCACAGCTCATTAGCAGTCAGCAGGTTATCAAATGCTTAAGATGCTGTTTTTCTTTCATTAATTCAGAAAATATTGCTGCATTTAAAAAACAATCTGAATCAGATAACTGCTGAAAAAGAAAACACCTGCATAGCAACAATATGGAACATTTAAAGCACATGGTTGCTGTTGGTAATGATCCTGTCTGTGTTGCACCCCGTGATGGACTTTCCACTGTTGACTTGCCTTCGCTTTCAGTAGAGCAAAGTCCTGCCAGCCATAATGTTAATGATTTAAATTAACATTATTATTAACGTTATTAACATTATTTGAAAGTAGCACACATTTTATTTGAGGTTTTCATCTTTGCGGCATAGACAATGGTTCAAACCAATAAGCAGACAGGATTTATACAACTTACAAGGGCATTTGTGGCCAAAGCAGCAGATGTTAGTGGCAGGTTGCTCAGAGCAAAGGGTGCCTCATTTGGCTCGCTCAGGAGGTGATCATGAGACATATTGCCTTTACTCTCGCCCTCCACACAGACACATGACTGCTCTCCTCATCCACTGGGGAATTCAGCAAGACTAATATCAAAGGGTCAGTAGGACGCAGCAAAATGTCTGAAGTGAACAGGTTTCAGTTAAAGTATTTCAGGCGTCTCCCAATGTGTGCTCATGAGGACTGTGATATCCAACGCTCCTCAGAGTCATAGCAGAGATTTATTTGGTTAAAAATGAAGCAGAATGATGCATCAATGTGACTCACACAATCCACACTTGGACACACAAAGCATGTCCCACACAATACTTTTTAAACTCCCACGAATCGTAAGTGAAGCTGCCTTCAGATATGTTGTTTTAAATATCAGCTTTTGCACTGTTAAACATAAAGAGTGCTCTCGCATGTGTCACGACAAAGATGTTTGATTTACTCTTGTGTATTTTCACAAAAAGTCTCAAGGATCACTTTTTGTCTCAGCCTGTGCTTTTTTAGCTGCTCAATTCCTCTCTCACCCTTCTTGGTGTCTAATTGGGTTCCATTGATTTACTCCTCCATGTTGCTGGCTTGGCCAAGTCTCTGCTGACCCTGCAGAAAAATATCAGCCAGGCTGTCTAACAGGCACTGTTCCGGCTACACGCGCACGCACACACATACACACACACACACAAACACACACACACACACACACACACACACACACACACACACACATAGCACTCCCAATACAAGCAGTGAATGATTGTGTCAGTGAGCTGGAAGTGAGTCAACCTGCCGCTTCTGTAGCCTTCACAGCAGAACCCTAGATTAGCATCGCACTGAAACAACAAAAGGCTCTGGGGGGGTGTTTGCACCCACTGCTCATGGACTCTAGCACGATTGTAGAGGGTAAAAAAGTGAGGGGGGCAGCTTGCGGTCGTCAAGAGGCCCAAGGACACAGCCACTATTCTGTGCCTGAGCAACCATGTGTCACCTTGAGCTCTCTGGAGGAGGTGTCCTGACACGAACCTGCTGGGCCAGACGGGGTGTGAAGAAGGAGGAAGGAGGAAGGCAGAGAGGAAGTAGAGCTAGCTATCCAGCTTTCCATATGTGACAACTGTGACTCAGTGGATGAGAGAGAGCTAAGCAATAACTTGAAGGAAATTTAAGCAGAGAGTGAAAATTTAAAAAAGAATACCTTCACCCTTTCAATTCTGCATACAGCAATAAAGAGGATGAGAAGAAAAGGATACAATACAGACAGAGCTTTGATACCAACTGTGTCCTCGTTTCCTCCTCTCGACTCCTGTCCCCCTTCTGCCATGCATTATAAACGGCTGATTATGACAGTGACAGCTCCTCAGGTGTGCAGTATGCTAGATTTGTTATTCAGCTCACAGGCATTGCTGTCCCTCCCTCTTACCACCTGCACAGGCACACACACACACACACACACGAGCAGAAGTGCACTCACATACACACACGCCCACGCGTGTACGTATTGCTCACAGCTGCTGTGTCAGCGGGACTCTGGAGCCAGAGAGAAGGGGGTATTACATGAATCAGCCTCACACAACTGTTGTATTCACAGTGCTATGATCCAAACTCACAATTTAAATTGGGCTTTCATTGTTTGATTTAGACATTCATGGGCCACTGGTGTTTTTATGAACTTTGTTTAATTTTGAAGATATTATTACATTTTTGTGGACAAAATGGGCAGATTTGCATTACACTGCAAAGACCTAAAACCAGACCTTACAGCAATACATGTCTTATCTGTCAGAGCAGTATGGGGCCACAAGGCATTTCAAATGATAATATACACTCCATTATGACTTAAATTGCAAAAATGTAGTGCAGCAACCACCATAGGCGTAGATTTTGGGGGACGAAGGTGACACGCCCCTTCAGTATTTAGAACACATGCATTTCATCCCCCACAAGAAAAACATGAAAGTAGCAGAGGACTTTTATTTTGACAAACCGCTAGAATGCGACTCATAGATGCAAAAATGCCTCCTGTAAAGTAGCTGGTGGCAGTATGCAACCTCAACAGCAATGGTTGCATACTGCCATAAAACGGAAAGAAGAAGAAGCAGCTATGCTATAGTGCAGAACGTTTTGAACATGAGCAGAAATCTTGCTGAAACACATATTAAAGTCCAGGGGTTTATAAATTAATTAATTTATCATTGGCGCGAATGTTGAAACAAAACCTACGCCCTTGGTACCCACAGACAATAATCATCCAAATAAGTTTAAGTTTAAGTTAAGTAAGAGTTTAAGCGTCTTTCAGTTCATTGTTTTGGTTTTTCAGCCTGCATCTTTACTATTTTTATTCAGTCTTACAGCTCTCAACAACTTCATGCAGCAGGCAGATATTTTCAGCAAAAAAGGTCTCAGAAACTAACTATACTACCTGCCCAGAACCAAACGGCTGACAGAAATAGTTAGCGACTAGCTGATGAATATTGGCTGCTCTGCTGGATGTGTAAATATGCTGTTTGCTAACATGTTAGCTATAATGTCAATGTAGTGTTTACGGCTTGTTCTGCTGCCGCCAAGTGCCCCAAAAAAATCAATTGATACTGCTTTAAGCCAAAATGCTCTGGTTAAAGGAAAAATCCACCCTAAAATGCAGTCAAACAGTCATTGGCAATATATGACTTTTCTGAGCCGGTTGCTTTGTGGTGTATTTATGTTATTTTTAACATAAACACACCACTTTTTAATAGTAGAAAAACATCATAGCAGAAATGCTTCTTTAAAAACATCAACCAAATCAGAAAGTAAGGCCGTTTCCATAGCCTTAATGGCTAGGCTGCAATACTAAACACGTATTTACAGTACTTCTAGATAGATAGATAGATAGATGTACTTTATTGATCCTGTGAGGGAAATTGTTTTGTTACAGCAGCAGCACAAGCAATACAATAAGTATAATAAAAAATAAAAACCATAAAAAAATTAAAAGCACAATTGCAGATCTGCAGAATATCAGTAGAAAAGAAATAAAAAATATAAATATAAAATAAAGAGCAGAATTGCAGATCTGCAGAACAAGACTCTGAATATAATAATAATAAGAGGAAATAAAAGTAAAAGAAAAGAAATAGGAAAAGAGCAATAAGAACAGGTGTGCAAAAATGGCAGTGAATAATATACAATATATGTATCATATAAACAGTACGTACAGATGTGTGTGTGACAGCAACAAAGTGGTGAGATGATATGGTGAAAGGTAGGAATGAAAAATTCTAATTACATTCTTACATTCATTAAATTCTAAATTACAAGCCATAAAACAATTCCTGAACATCACAATTAAATATCTACTGTATCAAAGTATCCAACTGGGGAATTTTCCCTTGAAGATTTAGCTGATAATACAGACCATCTGCTGCTGTACATAGTTCTCATCATCCTGTTGTCTTCTCCCATTACAGTATTTTTAGAATAGATAATGTGCTAAGATGGTGAAAAGATATTGTGCAAAACAAACATGGTGAGAAGTGATCATTTCAATTTAATTTAATTTGGCAACAACATGTTTTTTCTTCATGCCAAAAAAGTTATTTGGATTGAGAAATTGAACTGAATTGATGATTTCAGGGTTGTGTTAAGAAAAAAAACAAACAGAGAAGTCTTCTCACATGGCGTTTCTTGAAGTGCCTGTTATTAGCAGTACCCATGGCTTACCTCTCTAAATTGCTCCAGCTTTGGCTTCACTCTACCATGTAAATGCAATCAAGTTGCTGACAAAGTATTTCTGTTGGCAGAGCTGCCGTCTGCCTTCTACATTAAAAAAATAAAGAAATAAATACATAGGAAACTGATCTAAAAATAGAAAAATGAACCACTTTCACAGGCCTCGCTGTGAGAAGCAGTAATTTACAGAGGGTTATGGCTTCACCTTTTAAAGTCACATCATTTTCATTGAGGAGTTGCTTATATTTGTGTTTTTGTATTCGCCAAGTGTTTTTAGCCTAATCTAACTTGACAAGGTTAATTTTGTGAGGCGGGGCCCAGTTTACAGTAAGACAGATTGTTGACCTTTTGACATGCAGATTCTTAGTCAACTTTTAATTAGGTTCCATGTTCACTTCATTACTTTGCTTTTCTAATGCAGACAGATTGTACACTGTAGATATATTAGATGTGATGTAACCTGAGTAGGTTAACCGAGCATTGCACCCCCTACATTAAGACTGATTGCCCAACCTTACACATGAAAAGGTTACATCAACCTTCAATTAAAACCTTCTTCACATTTCTCATACTATACAGAGAACACTAATGTAAATGTTAGTATAATGGTGGCTAGATCAAGAGCTGAAATGTTAATGCCCTGGTGCCTAATTTACTCTGTTTCCTTGAGGGTCAGAAATTACTTCTCATAAATGCATCATTGCGCCTGTATTTCAGTTCTGCCTTCAGGGCCAAATTAGACAGACGTTACCTTGATTGGAGGTTGCTGTTACAAAGTTTCAGTTTCATAGGTCAGTAATACGTGCAGAGAGAATCAATATACAATTATTGTAATTGCATGTGTTGATGTATATGCATTACTGTAATCCCATAAGCACCACTCTCAACATTGTGCAAAAACATTTTGTTTGTTTCAAAATGATTATTTTAATCAGGGACAAACATGCAGAGGAAATAGATATTGTGTTATGGATATGACCAACTGTTAGTCAGGGGTACTCAACGGCATTGAACCTTGGGGACACTGTTTGAGCATCTGTTGGTGAGAATGCCAGGGCTCAGACCCCTTAAAATAAGACTGAAATTGATACTGACAGAGAAGCTCTTATGAATGTCATGGGCTCCTGAATGGGATGACAAATTGTATTGTGGGTAGAGTTTAGGATTCTGGTGACAAAGTGTCATCTTGCATTAGCTCGCGGAAGATTGGCGGATCAGGCTAAACAAGGTGGCAGTGAGGTGGGGAGAGGCAGTCAGCAGATGAGACTGTTCACTCCTGACAAGCTTACTGTACGCTGTTCAAGCACTGAGAGGAAGCGCCGGTGTAGCCAAGCGATTTTTTCCTGTTTCTGGGTTTTGCACTGCTCACTGTGAACCACATGCTTTCCCATTTCACCAGTGCCATTTTTAGTTGGGTTTCTTTTAAAGTTTTTTTTGGGGTAGACACAAACACAAAGTGCCATATGCTTTTGAAATCTAAAAACATATTTTTAAACCAACTCAGAGCGCCTTTATGTCAAACAATCAGATAAAAGCTAAAAGCTCCTGTGCTTATCAAACTTCCACATCCACAGTACAAACTTGGAACAAGTCTAACATTCAGGCTCCCCATGGCATCATGTTGGAATCACAAATGATGGTGGCAGAGTAGAGGAGGAACCCAGCTGAGAGTTACTACTTCCCATTACCTGCAAGTTATTTTTGAGCAATTCCGGATCTAGGAAAGCAACTAAAGGTGACTGTGCTTTCATACTTATTGCCCACCTATGTGGAACCTACCGTCTACCCTATTTAATGCCAGTCTTTAAGAAGCTCAGAAGAAAAACTTCCATGTAATACTAATCACTCTTAGCCTCTTAATCTGTGTTTTTCTTGGCAGTTCTCTCACTGTTGTTGTTGTTGTTGTTGTTGTTGTTGTCCTCCACTCATGGTTTCATTTTTTGAAGCTTTTGCTCTTATGCTGCAATTTATCTTCTGAATTTAATTAAGTACATTTAATTAAAATCTTATGTTATTCAATTGTATTCCATTAAAGTGCTGTTGTTCTCTATGCCACGAATCACCTTGTTACAAGCTGTATTATTACAGGATTAAAATGATTTATTTCAAAAGGCATGTTATTTCTGATCCTTAATCCCCAATATTTTTGAAAGCTGTTTTTTTTATGATTTACTGTTGAAGTACACTGATGAGATAATGTATCCTAGTCACACAGGCAGAGGAGCAAGTTTGTGGCTTCCTTTCATCATCATCTGGCTCCTGCCAAAGCTTTGAGCCGAAAAGCTGGACACCTTTGTTGCCCTTTCCCGACCTTCGCTGGGAGTTAGGGAAAAATAGGCCAGGAATGTGGCTGAAGGTCTATCGTAAAAACCCCACTTTATTCTATGTCATGCAGTACTGTGTCTCGTCTATTTCTCAAACACATCACACACCTCAGATGTGTTCAGCCGTCACTAGGTAAAAATAACAAATGCTCTGAATAGGATGCTGCAAATTGTCCTTGCAATATTATGATGTTAATTTAATTTGCATTCCTGCTTTACAGTTTGAAAGGACAGTGTGACATCTCACTGCATGCAAAGCAGGAAAAACATGTTATCCTATAATAGCTAATTAGATTTCTTATGTGAATACTGTTATGTTAAACAGGATTCTCCTACCAGTGTCCTTCATGGGCCATACTCATGTTTATGATTACCGTTAATCCTGTCAACAGAGTGGAAACATCTTGCTGTCTGTGCTCCTCAGTCGCATCAAAAATAATTTGAGTTGATCTATTGATGTTGAGCATTTGGGCTGAAGTTATTTCGCAATGTGGACTGATTTTCTTTTTCCAGTAGCAGACAAAGCTGTTTGTTGAACTAGTCAGGCATGACAGATGTATTAATAAATATCCAGTGGTGTTAACATCTGCAAATACTGTGCAGTCAAAAAAACAATAGCTATTTCCAGTAGCATATTCTTGATTATTATATAATTATAAGATACTTGATATTAGTAAAATGCCACATTTTACTTCATTTGTAGTTCTTTAAAGTCTGTCTTTAAATGCATAGATTGTGCCTGCTTCTAATCTCCATTAACCTGCATTTCATCAAAAAATAAATCTTCTATAGCGACTTCAGACACACGTCTGAGCATAGGGTGACAGGACACATGAGGCAAATTGAAAAATGAGTTGTCAGTGGTACTGATTTGAATCATCGACCCATGCACGCTCAAGTCCACTTCCTCTTAATTTTTGAAATTTATGTGTTTCAGGGTTGCAGGTTGCAGCAAGGATAACAAGGTTTCCGCATTTTATAAACAAATGAATGTATCCTTGTTAGTGCGAATGTGGCGGAGATGCTATCAACATCATGCTGATCTGTTGATGATCCCGTCCAGTCGGAGCATGCAATGGTCTGCGGCTGTTTTTTGTTTTGCTCCTCCCTATCACTCTGTTAAAGGGATATCTCTAATGCTGGCACAATAACAAATTACCTGGTGAATTTGCATACTGTTATTGCAGCTAACATCACTGCTTCCAATAAGCACTCCTGATTTGCTAAGGGACCTCTATTATAGATATCTCTCCATATTTTTGCAATTATATTTGGTCATCGGATGGAGACATTATAAAAGCATAATTGAAAGGCACACAAGCGATTTGCTTGATCTACTAGGCCTATTTATGTTATGTGTCATGCACATTCATGTAGCCTTCAATAAAGCTTTATCAGAAAGTGAGAAATAATTCAAATGTTTGTTTTTGAATGAGATTGCTCAACCTCTGCTGTGTGAAACTCACACTAACTCACCAGCTGACTTTTTTTTCCTGCAAGCTCTCTTGGTAAAACATGCCACAACCTAGAGAAATTAGGTGGCCCCATGCTTGGCCTCTTTTAGCCTATAGGGCTGCCCTAAGATGGAGCACTGCTGTTAACTGCACAGTAAACTTCCAGGTGATTATTTCCCAGTTGGAGAACAATAGTTGGACTCAGACTTCACAGGCCAAGGAGATCAAACAATTCAACACTGCAATAATAAAACAACATTTTCCATTCACTTTTGTTAAGTTGGAAAGTTGAAATGACCACTTGCACTGCAATAGAGTGGAAGTTGAAGAAAAGCATATAACTAGAGATACTGTGTGAGCACATTTCTTTGCAGCATGTATTTACTTTTTTGTTGTTTTTATACTCACAAGCCTCAGTCTCACATCACCTTTTCCTTCCTTGAAATGGTGGAGCTTTTGGGAATATGTAATAAAACAAAAAGGTCTGAAGTAATCTTAGTCAGATAGGCTGAATAAATACTTAACACATTCAAACAAAACCCAACCCACTTTGAGTTTTCACTCAAGTTTCGTCTGAAACTACATCAGTGATTGTGATTTCACTGTGGTGTTGGCAGTACTTCAGTTTCACCCAGAGATATCTCCAAAGGCCTTGGCTTGAGTGCCTTTACTGAAAATGCCTTGGACCAACAGTGACCCAGCCTCCCTGACCTGGAATTACCCCTGCTAACAGTCACGTGTCACAGTCACAGTCATGTGTTTTAGCTCAGTGTGATGACAGTAGGGGAGTACAAACAAGATAAATAAGCAGGCAAAGTACAGTAACACAACCCAGGATACATTCTTCAGAAACAAGGGAGTCTCCTTTGTCTTTAAATGTTGGATTAACATGTGTTGTCCTTTAAAAAAATAAACAAAAAGTCACTATAACATTATTGAATTAATTATTTCATTTTTGGGAGTAGAATGACAGAGGGGAACCTCAAATTGTGTGGAGTTTTCCCACTGGGGTGATCATTAATGTAACACTTAGCTAGCCAACGTTAACGTTCAAAATAGACATTAGAAGATGGTTTTGTCCTGACCGAGTACACCAGTTTTAGGGAAACCGATGCTTCAGCAGCTTAGGGATAAATTGTGGCCAAAGCAAGTGCAAGAAGCGTGGAAATTTAGCCGAGTTCAGATGGACACCTGTGCCCGCAAAGCTATGGCCTCACCCTCCTCCATCCCCACAGGATGCGTCGTCTGATCTGCCAGGAGGGTTGCAGCCTGATGATTTTTTTGGGAACTGATAAACCAAACCAAGTCTATTTACAGTGCTACCCACTCCTTTTATACAAAGGTAAAATGCGCGTATTTGTGAGTGCACGGTATAAGGATAGAAACAGATCAAGGCAGAGAGGCTGCATAACTCTTTCCCCTGCATCAATGGAACCAGCCTGCACTGTAACATTATTCAAAATTTCTAAATCTCTGTGCCACGTGTTATATTATATTTTCTACACCGAAGAACATTTTAACTGAACATTGATGTGTCATACTCCACACTGGGAATGTGCAGTTAGAGGCCTAAATGAGGGCCTATAGCTGGCCTTGGAAATAAACCCCACCTGTGTGCCCCACCGGTTACACACAGGTGGGGCTTTTGCTTTCTGTGATGTGTTAGTTTGGTCTCAGTGGCACTGAAGACACTGAATGTCTATTGACTATATTTAACCATGAGAATCAGTTGAAATGCTGTAGCCTTTTCAGTGACACATTATATAGTCATTTGATAGGGAATTACAGCATCAATACTGGTCTATTCCTAATAAAGGGGAAACCAACATGACACCTCAGAACTATAAAACAGATGAAAAAAACGTGTAAAATATGTGTATAAAATATGAAGACTCTTGAGATCTCTAATATCATGGCAGCAATTATGAAAAAATAGCCCAACATAAAATATGTATGTAATATATTTTGAAGCATTTTCCATTTAAGGATGATATGAAAATGCCTTACTTCTGTTCTCACAATGAACATTATCCTCATTGCACTCAAAAGACAACATAACAGCAAGAAGGAGCTAATTATCAAATCAGTAGAGTTTTGCATCTGATCCCTGGTTTTCATTTTTATGCTGCGCTGGGAATTATGACCTCTCATTTCTCTGAGTAAAGATTATGTTTAAAATACAGTTTTCACAAAGAGTTGACTAGGGTTAATGAAATGCCACAGTACTTGGAATGGATTAGATTTAAGATGAATGGACTGGCCATCCTTGGATACAAGCAATATACTGTTCTGTACATCTCCACTGCTTATTGCAGTTAATGAGTATATGCAGCTTATTCAAAGGAGAAGCAAAGCATTTTGATGCCTAAATTTAGTTGAGCATGATTATCATCAAAGCCATTCTGATGTGGGAAAACAAAAACAAGAGGATGATTGTAGAAAAGGACTTTTGATAAGAAAATAAAAGCATCTTTTGGTGTCAAACTGTCACTGAGCAGCACTGAATAAGGTGTTACAAAAAACTATGTTCCCAGACTAAAATGTGGGTACCGGTTGTTGTCACATGCAATGACAGTTGGGATCTAGAGGGAGCTATCATGAAAAGGATATTGTTGTTCACCTGACATGGGAAATCTACTCACCTAATAAATTATGATTACATTTCCTGAAAGAAGACTTGAATTTCTAGAAAATAAAGGTTCCGGCTTCTCTAAAACAACAAAGCAGTTTTCTGTGTAATCAGAAAGGTGGGGCAGGTCTTTAACATTTAGTAGACAGGGGATAAAGGGGGATTACTTTGGACTCCTTTATTTTTTTGCAAAAATTGTCACGCTATAAAGGGTGGCAGGCATTTTGCTTTTTTTTACCCATGGAAAGAATGGGACACAGAGCGGAAATTGTGCCTTAGATGCTATTGTTTTTGTGCTGATTGATTTAGATGAATTTACCCTGAAATATAACATAATTAGCTCACAAGGGTTTTTGCGAATTCATTGCCGTAGTCAGGGCATTCCTCTCTGTAGGGAGACTAACTCTGCATCATTTACCACTTATTGTACCTGCGTGTTAAAACGACTGAAATCAGATATTATAATGGTACTGCTGTACAGGAGGCCGAGGAGGTTTTTCAGACCGCTGCCGAAGAATTAAGGCGGTAATTACAGAGACAAATCACTGGAGCTTATCCCGACTGTGAGAAAAGAGGAAAACTAATTTCTGAACACATTAAAGGAGTTTCAGTACACACGTTGCATGTAGATATCTCAGCCAGATGAAATGCTGTTTGAGGATATTCTATGATATTATAGGACATTGAAGATATTTAATGATACACTATCATAGGTATTTCTCTGGTAGTTTTATGACTCACTCTTATGGCAGTATAATTACTGCAATTGTGTCACTTTTGTATATTTTGAAGCCTGTCAATTTGATGTTTAATTGAGTACAATTCGACTCAAATACTGTCCTTTCATTGGACCGTAATCAGCTCTGACACGTTTGTTCAAATTCAAAATACAGCTGTGAGGGTCACCTCGCTGGTCAACAGAGAGCAAGAGCTCAGAGGTTGAAATGCAGCATTATGTCATTCTCGTTGGGTTGCAAAAACACAGCCAGCAATAGGTTTTGGACACTATATTTTAGAATGTTGGGTTATATCTTGAGCAATTTCATGGTAAATTTGCTGTAAAAACACTGAAACCAAGGGTTAATCAGACAGCAGGTTAGTGTAAACCACAGTAGTCAAAGATACTTACAAGACTATGCAGGATTACCCCTTGAAATAGCACTAGCCTAAACTGTACTACTCAATCATTACTTCTGGCCAGTTTGTGTATATAGAAACTCTGCATCCTGCCTATATCTTTTCCTTGTGTTGTTCTTATTATCCCCACCAAGGACATAATGTTTTCAGTCCCATTTCTTTGTCTGTTTGTTTATTTGTTAGCATGGTATCTCATAAACCAGTGCTATTCAGTGGCATTTTGTGAATTTTCTATTATTAAAATACATTTCGTTCAGGATTGTGCAAGCTTGTACAAGAATGCAGTTTTTGCTTTTTTGCTTGTTATTATTTTTGAGTGTTCAGGACATTTCTGGACATTTTTCAAACAGTATGTATGTGTGAGTCTGCAACACTGGTTACCAATCGCACTGCTTGTGAAAGCACAACTCTTTGAAATGATGGCCAATCCAAGGAAGTCTTTTGGCTAAGGTTTGTTAAAATATGAGACAAACTGAATAATAATTAATATATATTAGGTATAATAATTCACTAAAAATATTTTTGTAAACCTTTGTTTCTCCTTTTTCACATGATACATCCTTTTCATGTAAGTCAACTGAAATTTGAAATAGCAAAATAACAGAATTATACACTGAAGACTTAACCTAATATACAGAAAAATTATACGTTACAGTGTTGACCACAACACACATTGCAAAAGCAGACCAAAGCAAAAATCACAGGTTTCACTGAAAATATGTATGCTCCGGCAGAAAACAATTTTTGCAATTTTGGCGACCACAGGTGCAATCCTGACACAACATGGTGCAATCTTAAAAGGGCTTGAGCAGGATGGTGCATATTAGACTGAGCTGGAGTGTGCTTTAGTAATGGCCATTGAAACAAAGCCAGGCTTTCAGTTCTTTCTTGTCCAGACGCAGACTCCCAAAACACAAATTTACAGAACTCCAAATAGCATCTCAAATGTATTATCACGGGCAAAGGCATGCCACTGACAAATTAATTCTGCAGCTTGGAAGGTAAAAGACTGTGTCTGGCAAGAAGCAGTTTATGGCAACACTGGTGGCACAGGTTCCATTCATCAGCAAAATGCTAGTGGACCCAATGGTAGGTTTGGTACGTCATCAGACAAGTCATTTACGTACATCACATGGCAGTATATTAATACCTATTACCCCATAGCAGCTGTGAACCCACACTATTTGTTAAGTGGAACCGTTTTTAGAGGAAATGATGCGGTAGAGCACATATGACTCACTACAACTGCATTTAAAGTAAAACCGGATCATACATGCTCTGCCCTGACATAGCATATGTGGACTAAACTGAGCTGTGCATGGGTGATTGACAGGGAATAAGCAGTTCTGTCCAAGGATGTAAAGAGGATCTCAGCAGATATTCTAAATAAGAAGGATAGGCATTTCCACGGTTAAATGCATAATGCTGAAAATTCCAGTCTGTGCTTTATTGGGCTTAATTCTCTCCTTTCAATAAACAGTAGTCTTGTAAATTATAGATCAAATACAAGAAAGAGAGGTCTTGAAATCTGTCAATAGAAAGCAGCTTTATTGGGTTAACTGAAAAGGTCATTGTTACAATTAACACAATTAAAAACTTTCCCCTCCAACTTATGCTTAATTGACATTTAAACAAATTGCAAAATGGAGTAAATCTTGGTTTAGATGAAACAGCTGCATTTTATATTATAAAATGTGGTCTGGCAGTTGTAGAAATCTGTTGGTATTTTTTATACTTTCTCGCTGTAGTGCTGTAGGTCTTGGCTCTGTACTGTACACTCATGGTCAAAGCTGACGATGAAACTTTTGTATGGCATTTAGATCTCTGCCAATATGTCCTCGCTGGTCAAGAACCTCAGTTTATCGTCTGAAGTATGGCACACCATCAGCAAATACCTCACTGCAATTCAAATGTGGTGAAATGCAGTTATCTTTTTATGGGGATTTAGATGGAGCTGTTTGGAGTCGGGGCTTCCTATTCATTTATTCTGTCACCATCGAGCCGCTCAGCTGTATTACTGAATTGATGCACTGTGACAGTCTTAAGCTATTTTTATCTCCTTTCTCCATCATATTGAGAAATTACAGCTGATATACTGTAGAAAAAGTCATGGATTTCCAACCGACACCACCTGAACTTGATATAGCTCATAACACCATCTAAGCCTGTGTATTGAGTTTTGTTCCTCTGTGACCTGTAGATCAAAGTAATGGACTATTGGAGGGTGTGCACGCCAAACTAAAGAGGCTTGAGCTACTGAGAGGTTTAATGGTTTTGGGCAGGTTCTTAATTATAGGACAGTTTCCCCAGAGTGATTCCTCTCTTATGGAAGAGCAAGGCAATTGTACATTTTCACCTGATCAATACAATGAGGATGTTTAATAAAAGGTACATGAACAGGCTCCATCAAATCAATTAAGACACAATTATTCGACCGGCAACAATGCAATACATTAGCCTAATATGACAGAAGGAAAGTTCAAATGACACACAGTCAAGTAACAAAACTATTCACTCCAGGGTAGAAGTTTTTCAAATTTGCAATGGCTCTCCTCTGTTATTGATATCACTTTTTTCAATACAACTGCCTTCTGATTCAATGATATGTATTATCTTTGCAAGCACATTGCAATAGAAAATGATATTAAGAGGTCAGTGCTCTTATCTAGCTACTTGCACCATTTCTTTGCTATCGAGTACAGACTGTGTGTGTCCCCAACAAACTGCTCTTGAAGGTCTGTTCTTGTCCTCTCTGCTGTTGTGTGGGCATCTTGCACGAGCACTCTGATAATAGTCTGATGACATTTTGTTCCAACAAGTTCAGCGGGTCAGACACGTCATCCATATACTTTGGTCAGAGCTGGTATCGATCTGTCCTAAGTGTAGCTTCTTTTTCTCTCTTAGCAGGGATTTCTGTAGCAGGGAGAGAAAAATACTCCTCTCCCTACTCATCTGGGACACACTCGCCACACGTCTTACATCCAGACAAGCTGTAAACATTGATTATTATAGTAGTAGCATACTTTGTACATTAAAATATTAATTAAATTGCAATGAGATTTAATGAAATAACAGAGCATGTTATAAATAAGTGGGTAATGAAATTACAGCAAAGTAAAGAGCAAAAGTTTGATGTAAGGTTGTTAGAACCTGATAATAATAATAGATAACAGCCTTTTGACAATGAAACCAATTTGTAAATATAGCTATAAACACCAACTGTTGTTTAATAGCACTGAAAGTACACGCTTAGCTCATAAGCTACATGTGAAATCTGTTGACATTTTTTATGTTAATTAATTATGTTAATGTCTTTTGTGAATGTGGGGCTTTGCATTTACAAGTTACGCGTTATTTTTTCTAATCCTTGCCACACTTCAACATTGATTGGCCTGTCAGGGAAAAACAATTGTGCAATAACACCTTTGTTATCACTTTCTACGTCCCCATCTTTATGAGCACCATAGAATTCAAGCAAATGTGCCAAATGCCAATGATCAAACACTTTGACAAATACTTAGATTGTGCATAGAAGGGATGTTCTTGCATTTTGATCAGAGTGAGGTTAAGGGCTGCCTTTGATGATTTTGATTGGTTTAAGACATTCAAACAACCCACAATGCTTTACTCACCTGTCAGGTAAAAATAGAAGGCGTTACTAGACCCTTTTCATGTGCAGGCATACCTGTACAAAATATGGTGTGTCATCAGAAGATTTTTTCTAATGCTGGTACACTGTTGCCATGTTTCAAAAGGGTTGGGCATACACACAAGTATTGTAAAGTTTACCAATAGAAGATATTTGGATACATATTTCTTAAATATTCAAAATTATTTAGAAGTTAGACAATAAAAGACACGCTTTTCTAGTGTAGTGCTTCATACGGGTACTAAATCTCAACAACCAGGTGATTGTTCATTGGATCAAGGGCTACATCGGTGATCAATTGCTACCACTGGTTACCATTTTTTGGAACTACACTCTTAGCAAACGTTTTCATCCAGCATGCTGGGCTATGAGGGGTGACCCGTTTCTTGTTCCTTTTACTCTCGTTCTTTAATCCTTCTGTACACCATTTTTTGGTCGCCTCTTTTGAATAGCCACTCCTTTCATACACTTAAGGTGCTCACTCTTCCAAAACAGACTGAATAATTCAGTTTTTAAGTGGGATTGCCCTAAAATCAAAAGAGTGAGCTTGTCTGGAGTGCCGAAGTGCCTTCTGTATGACCATGTTAAACTCTGTGTAGTGTGCTTAAAAGTCATTTTGCAAGCGTTTCATCAGTCATGCATAATTTTTCTTTGATGCACATGGCCGACGACGGTGAGGAATGTTAGCCTGATTTTAATGATTGATCACTGCGTGAGTGACAAGGTTTTTCTTTTCCTCAGGTAGATAGCCTTCTAGATTTGCTAAAATGTTTTTTGTTTTTTTTTGTTTTGTACCGTGTCCTCCAGTTTGTCTTATTGCATCATAGTACTGACTGTTAAATGAGAAGAGACATGAATAAGATACATATAAAAACCGAGAGCAAAGATGTGTCTTTACATGTAGATGCCACATTGCTTGGATGCATTTTTTGCTTGCTGAATGTGTTTGATATGTAAAATGCTAGCATATCATTATGTTAAGGGAGAACTTCAAGCAATTTCAGTAACGCGGGAAGAGGAGATATGTTGCTGTCACCACACTCAGAGGTGAGCTAGTCACTCTGCGACTTTGAGAAGTTCTACAAGACCTCATCCAGTCACGCTCTAGACTAAGCTGGATGTGAACGATTCGAGGCAGACAGAGATATCATCCATCAGCCACTTCACCTGGGCCTAATGGCTTGCCGCAGACAGGCATGTTTGATGTGTGCATACCACATACCCACCTACTCTTTTTATGTCAGAGTATCAGCAGGCAGCACAGTGTCAGGGCTCACAAGTGGATTTTCTAATCCACTTGTTTGCTGGAAGTTCTTTCAACCCCCGGTTTTGAAGCCCAAGCCAAAAATGTACTTAAACACAAGCATTCCCTTAGACTCCTGTCTGTCTGTCTGGCCCCCTCAGCTGTCATTGTGTGTTTTGACTGGCTTAAAACATTTGCGTGGCAGAGAGAAAGAGATGCAGCCAGGAAAGGCGAAGGACATCAGGAAAGCTCAAATAATGAGATGTCAAGCAGGGCAGGCCATAATTGTTAATTACATTTATTCCAGTGCTTTTGGAATGCAGCCATGATGCTTTCAGGAATATAAAGTGGTGTCCTCAACATGTTCCAGGTTGAGCCTTTTAAATGGGTCTGAGCTATCAGTCCTGAAATTCAATAAGTAGTGCCCTATTCCAATCTACAGACAGGCCACACATGGCCGTATAAGGAGCAAAGACAGATGTTTAAAAGCAAGATAGGTACAGTCTCCACAGCATTAAACTAAATGAAACACTGGCTTTGTTAAAGTGGCTGCCGTCCTGTCTATGTGCTATTAGTCTACTCTGACATACACAAATATCCTTCTCCATTAGAGAAGAGTTTGAGCTGCATGGGTCACCAGGACAAGGCCTAATAGTTTGACATAGTGGACATCAAACTGTTGTATGTCAACTGAAAATCACTCCCAGGGTGTTTGCTTTGACTAGGCTGACGATGTTTGCTTGTTCTGCTCTTTAATCGACACATTAGGCGACCTTTCCTCAACTTTTTACCTCCACTTGAACTTGTGCTGCCAGGTCTGCAGGCAGTCCTTTTCACAACATCTGAAGGCAATTAAAAATGTGCTGGGCAAGACCAGTTAGTGAAGTCTTAAGTTCATGAGTGTCCCCTCCTGTAGGTGCCCTGTGATTAGGTAACATTTGTTTTCTCATCTCCTGTCAGAATAATAGAAAAGTGTTTCTTGTTAGAGCTGGCTGAACATCCTGCCAGCCCCGGTGCCTTAATTGAATTTTAGAGAGAAACTGTCAATCATTTTCACAACATCTGAAGGTAATTAAAAACATGCTGGACAAGACCAGTTAGTGAAGTCTTAAGTTCATGAGTGTCCCCTCCTGTAGGTGCCCTGTGATTAGGTAACATTTGTTTTCTTATCTCCTGTCAGAAAAATAGAAAAGTGTGTCTTCTTAGAAACTCATTTTACTTCTTTGTCACTCCAAATGCATTGTCATGGCAATAAAGACATAGATTCAGGAGAACTTCAAATAAGGCTCTGTTTGGAATCGACAGCTCTTCTTTTTACACACATGCACAAGCACATCCTCTGATGCACATATACCTTCCCAGTTTTACTTGCCACCCCCAAACCATCTGCTGTCAGACATTGGTAATTAGTTTTATGGTGTTCTTGGCAGCCCGAGTATGGCTTCACGATAATTACCCTTTTATTGTTTTGTATTCTATTGTTAATGTTGTTGTTGTTTCGTGGCTTGTCCTAATTAAAAGTTTGGAGCTTCGTGGAATTAATGCAGACTGCCCTTTTTGTCCTTCCAAATTGCTTATCCTGCAAAGCTAACATTAAAGGATATGATGGATGGAGTGAGGGAAAAGAGCAGATATGGTGTGGGACGGTAAAGCGTCTCAGTAATGGAATAGACTAAGTCCTCTGGACTACAATGCACAAGAGTTTGTTACCAGGACCTGTAATGGTTATGGGGTTTCCAGGTTGCTGGCACTTTTCTCTCAGAGGAGAAACTTTCATTACTACTCTTCTCCAAAGGTCTTGTCTTACAACCCACCAAAGTATTTCAGGTGGTGGAAACAACCTTTGTCTCCCCTTTTCAGATTTCTTTGACATTCCTCTATTTCCTTCAGCTCTGCCATCCCCTGGGTAAAGTGCAAGTCGATATTCTCCCCGTATCTCTCACCGTGCTGTTTGTTTTAATGGCTTTTAAGTGGACATGTGGTCGGAGCTGGCTTTCTCGGGCCTCAAATGTGTTGTCTGAGAGGTCTCCGGTGCTGAGCTTTGGTCATCGTCGCTGCCAAGTCCACTTACACACAACCCAATAAGCTCTCACATTCAACAGCACACTTTAACCTGAAGTAAATGCTCTCTAGATTAAATGGAAGACTTGCCCGAGAGAGCAGAAAACGGACTCTATCTGGCATCGACAGACACAAACCCATCTTGATCCTTTGGAAATACAATTCATCATTGATTCAGTCAAGTATGCTTTTTTGATATTTTAACTTGGAGTTGCAGTTGACAACTTATACCTTGTTTGACTTAAAGCAGTGTTGACGTTTACATGTAATAATACTTGTAACTTACATTGACTACATTTAGTTTTTAGTGTGTTTTACTCTTAACAGGAAATATTTTGCATTGTACAATACAGTATGTCACTGAGAAGAATTTGTCAGCTCTGTATTTTTCCATGATTATTAAATCATAGACTCCAGAGAAATGTTATTTTCATTTTACTTTCAGCTTTTCTTTTTGCACAGTTGCCATCGGCAGTATGGTGTGAATCAGTAATGGGTATGTGTGATACAGCCTGAGTGACAGATTACTAGATCTTTAAATCCCAGTTTAACCAGGAGTTTGGGAAAGCAATCAAAACATTGTTGTTTTTTTAAGTTTTCTTTTTTATCTGGCTCAGTCTCTCGCTGTCTCCTTCTCTCTGCTCTGCAAATTTCCAAAACAGTGCAATATGTCTGTAAGAAAACACACCATTTTCTCTGATGTAAAAACAACGGAATGACTTATGTCCATGTGGCGCACAGAAAATATTAAAGCTATATTTTCACTCCGACATAACACACGACCACGTCTGCCCATAACACTGAAAATCATCAGTACATTTTTCTTCATGAATTGGTTGAGATCTGTGCTTTTTAGCGATGACATGATGATTGAGGCGTCAGCTGTCACTTGTGCTTACATCTGAATGCCAAGACAGCCTTGGTGATGCTGTAGTCAGTAAAATATTTATCTTCTTAAAAAAGTGGCCTCACCATCTTAATCAATAAAATATTAAAATGAGCAGCGCAGAGTGAAAGTAGCAAGAAGGGTCTATAGCAATGTATGATTAGCAACCACTTACAAACCTCTTTTGTCCTAATGAATGGTCACCAATTATCATAATTGAATTGTTGCAAAGTATGTGACAAATGATGAAAAACTATAGTAAATATTATTAAATGATTACTGGACCGTAATCTGAGAAATTAAATACTTGCTGTGAATCCTGTTCAACCTTCTGTGAATTTGATTACACATCCCGGATCCTTAATACAAATTTATTAGAAAGGCGGTTTATTGCTTAAGGTTAGTACTAAACTGGGTTTGCTTCTTCGCTCTCTGTTGAACAGGAAAACATTAATTTATCTGATCATTTTCATTAACTTTTCCCACATTTCTCTTTTTCCTAATTATCCAAGTTTAAGATTGCTTTCACATTACACCCTATCCCTTAGCTTAAATGTCACAGCGTTGCGTATTTGCTCTGGCTAATGACCTGTGCTGACAAGAGAGAGGAGTCACAGCTCTCTCTTTATTTAACACACGGAGAGTAATGATTTGCACTCAGAGGGGGCTCTGGTGAGGGCCGGACATCTCAGTCTGTGTCCTTTAATGGGGCCTGTCTCCAGTGATTAGGGATTGTTGACAGGGGAAGTTGTAGTGCCTAGCACCAGACAGAGCGCTCAGTTTCTTTTCCCCATTTATTACCACCTTCCCAATGTCTGCTTCCTAGAAATTACTAGCCTGTACACACATGCAAAAATGAACACACACACACACACACACACACACATACTTTTTCTCACTATGTCAAATATCAGATGGTGAAACAAACATTGTCAAGGGGGAGAGCTTGGCTGCCTTTCCTCCCACGCCTTCCGAAACTTCTGGGTCTCAGGGCCACACTGGCAATCACACTCCAGCTCTCTCATCATTACACCCTGGTTCACAGCACAGCATCAGTACTTTCTATCCTGAACCAGGCTGGAACCAAGCTAATTAGCCTGTCATTTCTATTCTCTTGTCTTTGAGGCCGCTGGATTTTCTGTGATTAGTTTCTTCCATGTCATTTTTCCAAGATGGTTCATAGGCCGCAAACTCTTTTCTGTCTAAATTAATCAACAGTGTCCTTTCTTCTTCTGGTAAAAAAAAAAAGGCCAGACCTTGAGCTAAATGTAAAGAGATGGCTCTGTCTCAAAGTCTTTTCCCTCCAAAAGGCAAAGAGGCCTAATTCACTTTTTCAGATCATGAACCTGACTGTGACAGTCAGCTCCCCTTTTCCCATCTTCCCCGTGCCTCTCGAGATCAAACCCAGGTTCACCCGGGGCTTGTAACACTTGGCCACTGGAGGCTATAATTGACCTACACCTTTGACCTGTGCTTGTACACAAACTGTACACTCATAATGTAGCAGGCAATGCATACTGAATAGCTATGTCTTCCTCTGGGTGCTGAAGGCTAAATTAATTTGGATGAAAGTCAAGGATAACTAATGGGCAACCTGGACAAATAATACAATAAGAGCCCTCTTATTCCACACTAATTCAAACACACAAGGCATATTTGATTATATATTACTGCCAAAAGCATACTCTTCCCCATATGCAAAAGGGGACCTAATGGAATATTAATGCACAGTGTTAGCCATTATGCACGAACTGTTTCAGCCTAAGCTACCATGAAAGCCAATCAAACCATAGCCTTCCAAATTCCACTATGTGCCTAATTTTTCAGAACAGTTTATTCTTCTGCAATTAATTGCATAGAGTTAATTGCAGACTGAACTGCAGATGACCTCTGCTGCTCTGTTGCTGCAGCGTGTACACCCTGAGAGAAGAGTGTAATAGATGTACTAAGGGAGGAAGGGTGTGCTCTGAAGATTAGTCGAGGCTGTCTTGTGGCAACGAAAGCTGGCATGTGATTTTTGAAGATAAAACCTGACCAAAATAAAGAAAAGCTGTGAAAAAAATTTTTTTAAGGTTGTTGGACAGAAGTTAAGGCTACAAAGCTCCACTCTTCAAAGGAATTCTAAACTTCAGAAATTTGACTCAGCTTTGTCACCATCCATCATACATGGTCATTAACCTGTGACACATGGCAACCAACTACCAATCATCCCTCGTCATAGATCACTTTCTCCCATGAAACTATTAAATTTCTACACCATACAATGCAATCCCATGTGGGCACAAAGAAATCAAAGTAGGTAGTCAAATCACCCTGTGAAAGTGGCCGAGGAGCTGCTGCATGTCACATGTGAAGATGGTTGCATAAGCAGCTCCAGTGCATGAGCCCATATTAGCTGACATGGGCTGGCCCGTGTGCATGCTAGCTCTGGCCTTAATCAGCTATGATTGTAACTAATAGTTATAATGATGGTACATTTCCTCCCCAGCAGGACAGTGAAATTAGGACCAAGCGAGTTTAGTAGCTCCTCAGGCAGTCCCCTCTTTCTCTCACAGTCTTTTAGCCAAGCCGGTGCATGTGTGTGCGTATATACAGTATGATTGTGTGTGTGTGAGTGAGAGAGACAGAGAGAGTCTGTATTGCCGTGTGTATAACATAACATGCTTTACTTTTAGGTGTGTTCAACTGGCTTTTTATTCATGACAAAAAGACCCTTTGATTGTTCCTGATAAACTTTTGATAGTTAACCTAAACTAATTACAAAATAAATTTGCCGCAACCAACAGTTATATCGCTTTTTCTTTAGAAATCCTCATACAATGCAATTCAATACGACGGCCTTGCAATGAGTGCTTCCTTTGTGAAACGGATAATAGTCGGTGGTGTATTGGATTGATATGCTTCTAGTATTATGTTTCCCTGTGTGTGAAAATGGTGATAGACAACATTTTAGATACACTTTGGATCCAGCCCTGAATATCAACAGCAAGCATGAGAAACATGTGCAAACACGCTCTGTAAGGATTTCTGCAATTTTGTTGATCATAGATGACTGCATTATTCATCAAACAAGACTTGCCTCTGGTAAAACCCTCCACCCTGCAGCCTTCCAAGTTGTTTTCTGTTCGTATAGTGCTGAAAACGCTTAAATATCACTTAAAACTACATCTGGATTTTCAGAGAGTGTATGTTGCCTCGGGCCAGTTACACCGTGTGTCTGATTTCGATTGTGTTTAGTTTCAATCAATTACAATGTTTTTTGGTGAATAGATGAACAAACCTGTATTCTATTTTAATGTTGACATGCTGCCTTTGACATTAAAAGCATATGTATGTGTTCCTTATATGCTTCTGGTTGCCATGGTTACTGGGATCCTATAGTGTTATAGTAGAGGCTGTGCATTATACACTAAGAAAAGGTTTTGGGGTTTACTTTCAGCTGTATCTCCTCCCTACTAAATTAAAAAGCACACTCAAACTCAACATATTCTCATATACACACACACACACATACACATATTGTGCTGGTCAAATCAAGCCACGTCTCCATGGAAACTAGAGTCGAATAAAGAGATTGCCTTAATCACTTGATAAGTAGTACAAACTCTGCTCTCGTCGGGCCAAAGACATTCACTTTCCAATATGATTTCAAATTCAGCATGTGAAATATGTGAAGCCATTTCATTCTATTACCCAGAGTTATACATGGTGACATCTGGGACAGCTCTCCAATATGTTGTACTTGGGGTTAATTAAAAATGTAATGGTCAAGTTTGTACTGGTAATAGGGCTGACAGGAGCTCATAATTCATTCAGATTGATTAGATATTAAACCACTGGTCTGTACAACCAGTAGTCAGAGATAAGTGTACGGAACAATTATCCCTGAATCAGTGCTGATTGGGACGTGGATGGAAATTTAAGGAAGCAACATGAGCTTATTGAAATTCTCTTGTTCTTTTTTATTGGTGTAATGGATGACTCATTACTTGAAAATCTTGATTAAAAACTTCGAAATACAAAAAAAAGCAAGTCGAATTTAAAATAATAATTATACGTTGCTCTTGCATTAATGTCATAATGTCTTAAAATAAAATTCTAATTTATTCAGATTGTTTAGAAATGAAAGCATTGGCAGAAGTTCTTAACAAAATCTGTAGTTTACTGTATATGTCAGACATGCAGTATGTGTGTGTGTGCAGCACAAAGGAATTAAAGCCTTAATTAATTTATATTAATATTACCACCACTTAGACGCTGGTGATCTTTTTCCTTGTATTGTTAGTGTGACGTCTGTCGCTCATGAGAAGGTAACAAATGTGATTTACTGCTTTATGTGGGTGCACAGAAACAATCCATGATTGATGTGCCAGTTTCAGGTTCTCACACACAGGCTCTATCTGTGTTTTCCATCCACGTCCCCTGAGGCAGTGCTCTGATGTGGATGAGAAGAACTTTCACTCTGGGAAAAGATGGGCACCTGCCTACTGTACCTGGATTTCATTGTAATTTTTTTGTTGGTATTTATCTGCATTGAAAGAGGAAAATGGAGAAGGGAAAAAAAGGAAGAATTTCTCTTTGTCACATAGACCAAAATTTCAGAGCCTTTTCAGAAATGGATGATGAGGTTGGTGTGCACCACAAGAGACGAAAATAAGCTCACACGAAGGCTGAGATGATTCTGCATATGTTTCCACAATTACTTACTTGGTTGCTCACCTTAATATTAATAATTATACCTTTGAAATTTGAATGCAAATATTTAGCATACAGCAGAATACATCGATTTCAGTTTTATTTTGTTGTAAATAATAATAGCTATAGCTTTTCTATATCACTATTTTTTTTAAACTTTTTTTAGGATCAGATGTGGAACTACAGAGGCTAATATTAATCCTGCAGTAATCCTGCAGTGCTTTCTGTTCCTAAAGGCAAAGGAGAAAACATCATTTGTTTCATGTAAACACTCCGAAACACATTTTCCTCTGTGTCACAATGACTCGTTCGCGGAGGCTGATACCCCTGAGCAGCGTGATCTCCACTGTTGCTGAGTCATGACAAGCACATCTCCAGTCAAATCTTATTTTAGTTAAAGCTATAATTTCCCTCTGTCTAAACCCCGGAATCAAAGAGGGGAAATATCAGAGGAAAAACATCTGAGCTCCTTTGGCTGAGCCTCGTGAACTCTGAATTGTTGTTATGTGGAAGTGACAGAACGGTAGCACCATGGTCATTGAGCTGGAAGCAAAAAAAAACAGCCATTGTGCATGATTTTTCTATCAGTAAAAATTCTGGTAGGAGTGGATAAATGTGGTGACAGACCTTGTCGTTTCAGAGAAATTTAAATAAATACATTCAGTCAAGACGTGAAACACGTCTGCAGCACTTGAGCTTTAAGTGCTGATATCTGAAGAAGACAGAGGAGGAAACACTCCTGCCAATTTGTGGTATCCTATGAATAACAAATGAATATAGGAAATAAATTATGCAAATAAATGAATCCGTCTGTCTTCATTTAGAGGGAGATGAGAGCATCAAAAAAACAAAAAAAGATCCTCAGAGGTAATACTTTTGGCTTGTGGAAAGTCTTAATGTAGGAAATTAATGGACAGGTATTATATGCTATTCTGTGTTTTTCAACAATCTGATCAGTGATCTGTTTTATGCTGTACCATACACAGCATTTTGTCTGTTTATATCTCTGTGTTGTTTGTTTTGTCTTTTTCTTTAACTAAGTCGTGTATTTGCTGCATCCTGTGTTGTTAATGGAACAGAAAATGTCCATTTCAGTGCAATTTCATGATGGATGACTTTTAATAGTTGTGAGTTTAACTGCTAAAGGGTTTATGCGTGTTGATGAAGGAAGTTGAATTAAAGTTTTGTAGTTGCATACAACATCTTGCAAATTTCTCCTAAACTGTTGTAGTCTAAATTCGATTAAGCTTTAACAATCCCTGCAGGGAAATTGGGAATATGTTGCATAATGTGGCCTAAATACTAAATAAGAAAACTGTTGGCGGTGTAACGATGTAAGGAAAGTGTTTTTGTTTTTTAACACACACACCATTGCTTTGTTATATTGAGAAAGAGAGAAAATGAAGTTGCAATCTTGAGATAATAGATGAAAAAAAACAAACTGCGAGCAACAACAAACACACACACAGACTTTACCAGGTTGTAAAGTCAAAGTCAAGCGATTTTGAAGTGTGAGGGAATTAACTGAATTTTTGTTTAGTAGTGATTTAATTGTGTTTTTTATCTGACAGAAAACATTTTATCATCACACCATGAACCATGATTATTTATAAAGGTTAATATTGAAATATCAAGATAACAAGATGCTTATCTTACAGCAGGCAGCAACAAAACAGCAATAACACAAAAGACATACAGTAGTTAATCACATGGACAGACACCGAAAAAACTGCTGCTGGTCACTACAAGAGCAGCACCCTCAGCATTAAGATGTGAGCCCAAGATAACCACATGAAAAATATATGAGCCACTCTTGCTATATTTGAGATAATTTACCTTTTGTTACTTCTCAGAGAGAGAGAAAACATATTTCATATTATTACTAAAAATATAATCCATACCCAAGGGCTTTTCAAGGTCTGAAAGGCATTCTGAAGATTTTAGGAATGTTTTTGGCTATTTTCGTCTGTCTAAAGATACAGGCAAATATTATTATTTCAATTACCAAAATTTTGTTCTAAGGCGTCCCTCTGTAAATGCTATAGTATCATAACATAATATACTATGGTAACTGCTATACAGGAGCTAAAGTAGCAAAAGAACACATAAATCGTATGTGGTAAATGGCATCATGTGTCCATTTGGTCACGTTTTTACATTTATCGAATGTGTGAAACAGAAATGTGTTGCCAGTGTTTGGTCGGCAGAATAATGGTTATGAAGCACAATTAACAGAATATTTTTTAAAGAGATGGAAATTATGCACGCCTCAAGGCACACATGAGAGCTTTAATACCTCCTTTGTTTCTCTTGTTTTACCCGAATATGTTTTCATACCCACCATGTCAAGATAATTACAATAAGTACATGAAAAATTTAAACATTACACTGTTATTTGTGCAGTATGCGCCACGTGATAATGGTCAACATCCTTGTAGAAGAGTATAACATATACTACAGTAGTGTATATGTAGGTAGTCTTATTACATGATGCATATTAATCATCAGCCAGGCTCTTAAATGTGTTGCAAAAAGAAAATATCCTGTTTTACATCCTCATATGTTGCCCTGATTATTGTACGTTTACCATGTTCCGATGCCTTCCAGTTACTTGTATCCATACGCATATAATTTTGAAAGCAATTGTCTTGAGGTCCCTTCCCCCAAAACACTTCATGAATCGCCTCAAGCAGAGATGGGTTTTCTTTAAAAAACAGGCAAAATAATATAATATATGCTTCTTTTGGCTTGTATTTCAGTGCATTACATGGCTCTGAATACACAGCCCTGCACTAGCCTTTGCAGAATGTGTGTAGTTCATCAACAAAAGACATGTTATCGATGTGAATTGATGGCAAAATATTTTATTAACCTCCTTGACAAATGTAATGATATAAACCTGGCTACATTAACCTGCACTCCCTGGCAGCAGTGTCTGAATAGCTTTATTCTGTGGAAATTCTGTCAAATCCAGTTTCCTTTGTAGGCCGTCATACCGCCTGGAGAATAAAGTTATCTGTCGACTCAACAATTGGTTGTTTTGATTGGTATTAGGCCAAGAGCGCTGTCAGACTCAGGGATATAAAAGAGAATCAAAAATTATAATCCCACTTTTACAATATTTTAAGTTGTTGAAAGTCCTGGTGATTCTCTAAACTTCTCTCACATGCAGACACCTCAGTGGATGTGGACTCTGTTGGGCCTCTAGAGCATGCACCACAAGGCTTTAAAGCCTGCGCTTTGATGTGTGCTTAGATGGGTAGACGTAGAGAGAGGGAGGCAGACAGACAGAGCGAGAGCATGCAAGTATTAAGTTCAAGGCCAAGTTAGTTTGAATTTATACTTTCAAGCTCGCGATCGGCCTTTCAAAGTTGAGAACAGCATTGAAGAAATGTCACTGGAGATCACATCAGTATTGAGGAAGTCTAATCGAGCCACAGGTTGTTTTGATAAACCTTTAATTATTGATGTTCTGCAACCAACACTGAACACAATGAAAACTAGGGCAGCCTCATGGATTTTGCAAATGTAATGCATCAGACCAAAACCAACGTGTTCGTATTTCTGTTCAGAAGTTTGGACGGTGATTCACAGACAGTACATTGATAGGGAGTTTCATGTTGCAGAAGACTTCAAAAACCTGTGGTGTTTTTTTTTTGTGTGAAATGTTTCGTTTAAAGATGTCATTAGCAGGACTGAATCAATGTTTCGTTTATATATCTACATAAAAACACATAAATGTAATAGTAAATGAGCAATAGGCAGTGCAAGATATTTTCTTATGCTTTGTCCATCTATTGAGAATCTAAAAATTCATGGATCCTCCATAGAATAAATGTAGCCTGTAGAAAATTAATTCTACTTTAAATATATCAAGTATAATTGCTTAACATACAGTACATTGATCATAGGAACAGTGACAGATAATGCATGAGCAACATAGGCAATGAGCAATGCCTTCGCTACTTTGCAGAAAAAAGAAAAAGTGAGACGTACTGTTCCACTCACTCACATTTGTAGCAATATGTCAGTGGGACAGGGCTTGCCAAGATCCCCAGATAGGAAATATGAGGACAGTGATTTTATTTAACAGCTCATTTAGCATTCATGTATAGTACCTTTAGCCCAGGTTCCTAATGGCCTGTATCCCCCCATGATTTGTCAGAAGATGTATGAAAATGCAAATATATCAGCAGGAAGTGCTGGGTGCACATCTCTTGGCATGGAGACAGATTTTATAGAATCGCAGTAAAAATCCTGGCTCAGGGGGGAGCCTTCAGCTGGTTTTTAGCACTGAACTGTTGTGTAACACTTCATTTGAAGGCTGACAAGAACATAAATGAAACTTCATGAATGTTTATGACTGTTGTGATTAAGTGTCATTTGGTTAAAAATGTCACTTCCAATGCAAAGTTTACCCTTCTCTGTAACAGTTCTGCTATGACATTCTGACATTAGTTTAGAAGACATAATCTATCATGACAGGCTTCACTAAAACGTGTTATTACTCTGTCAAATGTTATTATGATAGTGTCAGCAATAGTTTCCCTGACTTCAAGTGAAGACACATTTTGAAAGGACATATTTTGAAAACTTTATAGACATATAATAACTACTAATGCTATTAGACTGTCAATAATAATAATAATAACTATGTAATAATAATGTAATAACGCTGTCAAATGTTTTCACCCTTGTATAATGATTGAATTAGGTTGTGATGTAATCCAGGAATACCTGAAATGAGAACTGACCGCTGCAGACATTTACTCTTGAAATTTGAACTGAGCCATCCATATATGTGATTTAATACACTTTCGTTTATACTTATGCATCGCCATACGGCAGATCACAAATCTGATTGGTTGCATCTTGGTTTTGCTGGGATAAATGCAAATCATGCCAGACCAGAGGGTGGTGGTAATGGTCCTGGAGCTGTTTTGCTAACACCAGAAGAAGAATAACTTTATGTATGAGTTTAGCTAGGCAGCATCCTGCTATCTGTAACTGTATCAGTCAGACCCCTCCCGTAACGATTACTGCTCTCTCACCCACACAGATCATTCAGTGGTTTTACTGATCAGGGATCAGAAAAAAGCTACAACAGCTCAGTATGTCTTCTGTATGTGCTTTACATGTGACAGGAAGATGAATCATGGCTAATTTCAGTGTCACTTTAGCTGTCATTATTACATGGGATGGATCTGTGTGGCCACTTCCTCATACTGCTTACTGACTTCCTGTACTGTAGTTACACTTGGAAGTAGTAAAGATTACATGTGGTTATGTAAATGCATTTCTGTTGCCTTTTTCCAAACTTGTCTGGGTTTCAATTAGCTCTCTATGTCCACTAAGGTGTAAGGCTATTTCCTTAGTGCAATCTAAAATTGCAGACAATGTGCAAGTAATGAATTGACAGAGTTTTTGCTTCATTGTTTTTTAGGATTAAATGCAAAGGCACAAAGTAACTTTTCACACAGCCACGTTCACCCACTCAGAAACAGCCCATGAATCATCCAACCTGAACATACATTGCTCCTCCACGTTTTGCCTCCACAGCAATCCATTTAATTACATCTCTCTCTCTCTCTCTCTCTCTCTCCCTAATCTCCCTCCTGTCGATTGGTTGTGTATTTGAAGGAGTAAAGGTCCATGGCTATCCTTTTGCCTGTGTAGTGTTGGCTGCACACATTCAACTGCACACACATGCACATGGCGGTAGAGAAACCGCAGCCAATCCCATTAGGAGTGAACTCCTCCAGGGCATTGCTCCCCTATCAGACAATTAGTTACCAATGGCTCCTAATGGGTTTACCACAATGTATTACCTGGCACCATCCTACTCCAGTAACCCGCCCCAGCTCTCACCAGAAATAATACAAACCACAATGGTTTCCTTTGGACAGCTAAAACTGAGGGGGGCAAACTCCTGGGCTTTTGTCAGGTGCTATCAGTGGCATCAGTAAGTGTTGGTGTGTAATGTGTGTGAAGTCCACTGTCAGCTCCACTCTGTCAGCAGATGTCAGCTGGATCACAAGCAGACTAAGAATGTCAGTGCAATCACATTGAGATTTATAAATTATTACTGTGTGTCACACAGTTCAAAATATTTAATGACTTCTAGAGAGTGGTAAGTTAACGGAGTAAGAGTGAAAATACACTAGGAGCCCAGTACCGAATTGCAGAGGTTCCCACGGTTCTCACTAGCTGTCCGATAAATGAGAGCACAGTGTGGGAGGTATATTAATCAGTCAAGCTCAGTGTTGCTATAGCAACACCGGGACACAAAATCCTCCTTTGCTTTTATACTGAGCCCACCTGGCTAGTTTTTATAGGACTAAGGGTCAGCCTTTAGTAACACAAGGCAGAGTGTTTTTTTATTGATACAGTGCTCAAAGGATGAGTGTAGATGTTTGTGTGTATGTGCACGTCTGTGCGTGTGTGTGTGTGTGTAAAGTTCAGGCTGCGCCTCAGGTTTGTGAGTTTAAACCTTTTTCTTCTTTGCACATACTGGCAGAATCCCTTGGAAGATAAACACCTTCCTTCCTGACAGATACCACACATTTTGTATCGCACCTTCAGTTCGTAAAGTGAGAGCTACAAAAGAGAGATGAGCAGTGTGATAATGTTTAACAGCTTATTTAGCATTCATGTAAAGTACAGTTTACTCTGAAGTTAAAGCTGCTCCTGGGACCGAACAGAACCACCCACCCCTGGGCAATACTTTTCAGTTTGAACACAACGCTGCTGGAAGTACAGTGATGTTAACAAGGCCATTTAACTTCTCGCCACAGAAACTAATCTATGCCGTGATCATCTTGACTTTCATGATTCCCTATATGGTTATGAGTGAGTGTTCAGATGTTGAACCCACAGTCAAAACTGACAGCTTTTTGTTGCAGTATAAAATGTTCACAGCTGTAAAGGCTAGTCTAAAAATAACCCATGTGTTTCTTTGTCTTTTTTTTCCCTCCACTTGTTTTGTCAAGTGGGAGGACCTTTACTTTTCTTTTGCAATGCCTGAGCATGGCCTGTGAGTTGGGAGCTTGCTCAACTTGATCCGCTTTTTTGACTCCCACTGCTTGCCAATTTTCCTGACAACTGAAGCAGAATGCAGGTCATAGAGAGAGAAAGGGGGGTTTGAGGCTGACGCAAAAGCATGACAGTCCATCCCTGCCCTTTGTAATGGCTGTGCTCACCCTTTAAGCATCCCCCCTAGACCCCCCTCCCCCCAGCCTTACCAGAACAGGGTTTATCATCTGTGATAAAGTACCCATAGTTTGGGAGGAATCAGCCCTGGATGTTTATTACATTAGGTCATTGTGTACTAATGGAGAAACTCCTGCAGACCATGTCATCGCCACAGGGCAACAGGGTAACGGATACAAAACAGTATTACTTCTTCCTTCTCTCTCTCCCCCTTTTTTTACACAGAAAAAAACAAAAAACACACACCCACACGGGGAAGGTCATACTCGATTAGAAAGCTTATTACAGTCTTTAGCATATGCAATTTATTTGACTCTATGTAATTTGAAAATAAATAAGCAATTATATATTTTGTCTCCTGCTCACATACGCCGCTCAGATTCCATTTATTCGGCTGCAACAGAAAATTTGTTGACAAAATGGTTTAAAATGGCGGTCAGCGTATGATGCTCTGTGTCTGTGTGCGTGACAAGAGGACACACCTGCATATGTGTATTTGTTACGGCGCGCGGTGGTGTAACAAAGGTGCTCACAGATTGAGTTTGGGCACACATTTTACACAGTTTGCTGTTAATGTTAGGCCTATTTCTAAGATCTGATTGATTTCAGTCCCTCCATCGCATCAAGCCAATGCAAATGCGTAGGGAAATACTAGAAAAAATAACATATTTGTACTACAAATTAAAGAAATGATTAAAATGACAGGTGTAACCATGGTTACACACCAGACTATGGACATACAGAAATAGCTTCTGCCACATTCATCTGCTTTAAGATCATGTGGTGTTCGTGATAAGTGATAAGTAAGCTCAAACTGAGCGATACATGTTTGCATTTAAAGCTGGTTCCTGAGTTCTACTCCAGTACTCTGATGATGACTTTACTCTGACTTGCGTTGTTCAGGTGTCTGAGAAAGCATCAGCTGCCAACTCACCTGAGGCCCACAATTAGCGTCGAGCAGCTGCTCAGCTTTCTGTGCCATAACAATTCACACTCTGTGGACACAGACTGTCAGCCTTGCAAGATCAGCCACACAAAGCAGTAAGCCTGTCTTCTTTCCTTGCCACTCGCAGGCTTTCACACTTTGTCCTGGATTTGTGAATGCATGCAAAGAGGAAATACACCTTCGACTTGTGTGCTGTATGCTAAGTGCCAGCCTTCCTTCCTGGAGCAAGCCAGATATTAAAGTGACTCATTCACTTTCATCAGTGTGGAACTGGATGAAAACAGTGTTTCGTTTTCAACTGCTTGTTGACCCCCTGCAGTAAGTAGGCAGGCACTGCCCGACAGGTAACCCTAGCCAGTGCAACATCAATGGCTGTGGTGGCGCCATTAATGAGAGACACTAGCTGTGTGTGATGTGAATCATAGAGAGTGCTGTAGCGTTCCCACGCTGTGCAAGGCACACTGTGTTTTAATGATTATTAGGAAAGTTAGAGAAGGCCTGGACAGATGGTTTCTCTTGAGGCATACCCTGCAAGGAGCACCTGTCACAAGTGAAATCAGTTACCTTAAATTATCCATTCCCCTCGAACCGCCCCAGAATCTTCATCATTATATAAATGCACAGAATGGCAGATAGGGAAAGTAGATAAATGTTCCTTTTGCTGAATTCAGCTTTAGCCTTTCTAATATCTGACATTCTTCTGAGAAATGTGAATCAATTTAGAAAGCAGACAGACTGAGTTAATACAGTTTCTGTCCAATTCTGTGGCCCAACTGTTGCCAGGGTCACTACAGCTCTGGCTATCCTTATTTTCAGCCAGTTATGTCCTGCTTAAAGCTAGTATCTGTAATATTCATATTAATATAATTCAGTTACTCCATTTGTATGGTGAAAAAGCACATTTATTGTGGTTTGAGATGTTTTCTTCAACTGCCTTCTGCAATTGAGAAATGTTAATCGGCTTGCTGGGTTGCGCCTGTCCTGGTTGACAATGCCAATAAAGTCTGCTCAAAACAGCCAGTACACTGAAAGTGACACCTTTCACACCACGTTTGTATTCTCCTGCATCAATATAAGCTGCATGAGCACAGTACTGTAATACCGCACTTTGCTAGCTGGTGTGTCTTTTTTTTTTTTGCAATGGCAGATTTAAATAAACTGCAGGCTTCCAGGCAACCATCCACAGTGAGTGAAGCTCGACAATTCAAACATTATTTTAATTACCTGTTGTCACTGGAGAAGGTGACAAGCATAACACTATGGATTCAAGCTTTAACTGAACATCCTGCTTTATTCAGGGTAATCTTTGCATATAGTGAGCAAAATACTACACACAATGATGTTCTGTGTGAATATTGATGAGCATAAGGGCAAGCACCAAGACAGGCATACATTCACATGCTTGTGCAGTATATTCAGTCACATGCTTGTATGCATGTTTGAATACCCCTGACACACACTCTGACTCACATTCTCACACACAAACACACACTGACACATAACAGTATAATAACTTCCAGTACCACGGTCCAACCTGAGATCTTTGAGCAGGATGTGTAGGTATTGTAGCATTTTGTGCTTGTGCTGTGTAATCATACAGCAGGTGTTACTGTATAAATCAGTGTTCACATAAATAAAGGTGTGGAAGTGCCTTCAAAGCAGAGCAGATAAAGGAACACCAAATGTGTTATGTACTGTCTGCTAGTGAAAAATCCTTCCTGGAAGCAGCGCCGGTTCCTGCCTCAGTGCCTCTCTTCTTCTCCTTCTGTGAAAATGTTGTTTTTCTTTCGAGGGAGTGAAGGTGCATATCTGCTCAGAAAGAGAAACATGTTGCTACTGTACCAAAACAAACAGGATAAATCTCACCAGCAGAGGCAGTGGTGCAGAGACGAGCCTGACAACAGCCACGGGGCCCAGCCACTACTGCACTCTGCCTAATCAAGCAGCCTTTTAAAAACGTTGTCGCTTTTATCCCGGCAAAAAGAAGGAGAGTGGGAGTAGGGCTTCAGGTGGCATCCGAAACAATAGGAAGACAAAAGGAGAGTAAGATTTCTTTCTTTCAGTTTTTTTGGAGTATCCGTTCTTCAGGTGTTGTGCAAAAGGATGTAGCAAAGGAACAAAATACAGCAGAGCGGAGTGCTTAGGAAGCAGAGGTACAGGCTGTCTTGCAGAATAATGGACTTGATTCATTGCTGTGTACATTTAAATGATCCCAGCTGAACACTGGCTGTTTTCATTTTGTCAGAGCCTTTATTTCGATTGTTTTTTTTAATAAATGTTTTCTCCTGAATATGGTCATGTGTTCACTGAATGGCAGACAATTTACGGTGTCTCTGTCTGACCTTGGCGCAAGGAAAAACACTTCACTAAATCGCTCAGTCATGATTGACTTTCCACCCCTCAACCCACTGTATAAAATCTAAATGAAATCGGCAGTGAGTATGCTAAAATTCAAAGCAAACTTGGGTGGCCAAATATCCTCTAAAATCTGACATGTTTTTTGCTCACCAAACAATAGCTTGAAATTATTATCTTGTAGATCAAAGCAGAACTATGTATGATCATAGTCAGACATTCTTCTCTTTGAAGTATACTCTGTGTAAACACGAGAAAATGATAAACCAGACAACAGAAATATTCATCTCCGACTTAAAAAGGTATTTTACCCTTACCTTCTCACATCCCACCTCATTGAGATGTTATCGTTGCATTATTAATGGAGGCTGATTGTCAAATTCATCTGTACACTTGAGTTCTTCTTTCTTATCCTCCAGGCTACCAGTATCTGTCATACATACTTGAAAATCTTGTTTAAAGCCTCAGCTGAAACTTTATCCTGTTCAAACAAAATGACCCATACTTGCCACACAAATATCAACCCATAATGTTTTTACATTGCATCCACTTTCCAGGCAGTCATAACTTTAGCTTATGCCAGGACTGCGCAAGCTTAAAAAGATTAACGTATTCCTGTTTAACATAAAACATATACTGTAACTATTACTGTTCTCTACTATTTAAGTTAAGTTAAAGTCCTTTTGTTAGACCATCATTCATGCAAAGCTTTTATTCCGTCAGTGTTTTCATTTTTGGAGGAACCCATGGCAATGAGGCAGCGAGAGCGTGTGACCTTCTACTCTTATTCTTTTTTTTTTTTTTTTCTCTTTCCATCCAGTTAAGGGCCTCGTAATTATTGGTCTTAACTGCCACTGCATTTCAATGACTCTCTTTCAAATCAAAATAACTCAAGGTTCAAGGTTAAGAATTTATTATAAATAATTACATAAAAGGAGAAAATTTGTAAGTATTTGAACAACCCGAATAGGAAGTCTGGCAGATTGTTCAGTGTCAAACTGTGTCTCAGACTGAATTTGAACAATATGTGCTTTACAGTATATCTGTTTTACATTCGTCTGGGGCTATTTCCCTATTTGGCCAAGTTTTTCTGTCAAACATATAAAATAACAGCCTAACAAACAACCTTGGTCTTTTCCTACTGGGTTGTGCCAGTGTTTCTGTTTAACAATATGGAAAATATTGAGGGCACCATACCTCAAACCACATGTTCCTTCACGTCTAAAGCAATCACTGAACATTTTGAATCAAGATGTCATTCCAATCTCTATAACATTAGTAACCCAAGTCTTGCATCATAACATAAACCATCAACTCCGTGAAATGTTATAAAAAGAGAGCAAGCAGCACGCCAACTTTAAGAGCATAACACTGCTGACATGAAATACAAGGCTAATCTACTTCACATTGTACCCATACACTAAGGCTCATTACTAAAGTATCTCCTGAATAAATTCTACATTATAAGCTATTTTCTATTACTATTTTCTCAAAGAAACAAATTGGGATTTTAATGCAAAACGTACTCTAGGCTGAGTTAAGTGACCTATGTGTCATTGATATTGTATATTTCCATACATTTTCCACTACAGTTTTGGAATGTGTCCTTGTGCAAAATGAAAAGAAAATTATGTTAAATAGCTATTAGCAGTCATCAGCAATCAGCTACTAAGTAATCCAAAGGAATCACTTCTGTTAGAATAACAGGGACTTTAAGAGAAAGTCTGACATGTGTAGATGAGTTTGCCAAAGCTGAAGACTTAATGGAGGGAATGTTTATAGGTCCCAGCCTCTAGTCTCTGTGGCATCAATGTCTTCATCAGTACAAGGAGGCTGAAGGAGAGACCAGTGAACCTTGTCTGCCTTTCCACCCAAATCCTTCAATCTCAGCAAGCTTTCTAAGGCAAATTAAACAATGTTCAAATTTAGCCTCTCCTCCCTCCAGCAGAAGAAAGTACAAAATGTAGAGTAACAAACTTGCCGTAAAAATAAAAATAAGGTTCGTGTGAGGAGATGAAAGAAAAACTTTGGAACATCTGGCAAGCAGACGCTGGCAGGTTAAGGTAAACAGAGTGTCCTTTTATGGTAGTACTCTTACCCTCCACAGAATCAGAGGTATGATGTGGAACACCTTCAAAGGAGCAAGGGGCCAGCACATCTTGTTTCAATTTATCCTCTCACTGGCAGACATGCTCTTTGGCCATAACATACTCCCACAAAGAGGATACCAGGCATATGCTCGTACAATCAGGCATTAATAGTGAGCCATGGAAATGGCTGCATTCTCAGACACAAAAGCTTTTGTTAAAATTTCATACCATGCAGACTCATACACACACATGCTCAGACATTCAGATATTCACAAACTCACATATTTTAGTGTGACCTTCTGCGAAACCAGGACGGGAGTAGATTAATTAGTTCACGGCCAGCCCTGAAAACTAGCCTCATGCCAGACCTGCATGTCAGCCTGTACAACATCTGGCAGCTGGCATCTGGTGCCATACATCAGACTAGCTCCTCCACGTTCCACCCCCCCACACACTGAATGTTGGCCTGATCAAGCTAACTTCTAAAACTAACATTTGCTTTACAGGGGGAAAAGGGGACTTGTACCTGTTTTCAAAGGTCACTGCCAGTCCAAGAAGTGCAACTGTACTTCTTTTTGGTTTTAGGGGAAATATAGAAAGAGAGGAAAAGACTGCGTAGGAATTCTTGTTCATCCAATTCTTTGTAACCAATTCCAACATTGGGCTCCCAGCCCTCTAACCCCCAGCTGCTCCACGCATCCCCCTTTGCCAAAGCCTTTGATGTGACGAGCTGAAATGTCACGAATCTGCAAGCACACCAACCGCTTAGAAAGCTCTAATGAACAGGATAAAAACACCACCCCTAAATCAATGAGCAGGCAGCAGCAACCCTGTAGCTGTCACACAGATATCGGAGCGGGTCTGCCCTCCATGCTGAAGCTGCAGGAGAAAAACAGGCTTCCCCTGTGATAATAGGTAGCAGGCTTTAGGCTGTTAAACTGGGTCACTTAGTGGTGCGTGTATCTGTGGAGCTCTCTATATTTTTTCTCCTCTCCTCTCCTCTCCTCTTCTCTTATATCCTTTCTCTTTTCTTCTCTCACTCCTCACCCTGTAGACCTTTTTTAAAATGCTTGCCCTCCAAGAGAGCACTGACACTCTGAATATTCCTCTCTAGCCCCGGCACCCACTATCCCCCACCCCTGATAACACAAACTACATTCCTCTCCAGTGATACCACCAAGTATTACTGCTACTAGTTATATAGCACATTGTCAGGCATTGTCACCATTGCAGGCCTCTTTTGAAAAGAGCTGCCTATCAGTCTGCCCGTCTGATGTATTTCATTATCATGTTTCATTGAGTTCTGGCTCTCTCGTTCTGAAATGAGAGAAAGAGATTGTTACCTTTACTGCCTTCCCCTCTGTGGATGGTGCCATACTCAGTGGTGGAGTATAATTGAATGATTTTGTGAGGAATCAATGAGATTAGGGATTGTGTTTATTCCTCTGTCGCTCTGGATTAGTGGTGCTTTTATATCTGCCTTGAGGAATAGCACATACAGTACACACTCTTAACACAAACACACACATACACACACACACACACACGCCATGGCGGATTCAGATAAACATGCTGACAGGATAGCAAGATGGTAAGAAAGTAACAGCGAGGTGTTGAAGCTGTGAATGCGCTTATCAAACAGCGAAGTGTTTCTGAATTACTGTAAATTATGAGTCATCTTCATGTTTATGTAAAAATGCATGTATTTTCTTTGCGTATGTAGGTACGGGGTCTTATCATGCTTGTGTGTATCTTTATACACGTGTTAGCCTTCACTTAGGTAGCGAAGCAACTTCAGAGGAGATTGCTGGGGGGATTTTTCTCATGGACTGTATTCCAAAGGTAAGCTCAGACGTTTGTAATGTGGGGAAAGCCCGCAGGCCTGCCTATCTGCTGTTATGTGTATAAAAGGAGAGTTTGCTATTATTAACCTTGCTATGAATCCCGTCCTTTTACCAATCCACCAGTAATCCTAATAATCCAAGCTTGTACTCCCATCCCTCTATAATAAGTGCCAGATGCTGATAGTACAGATAAACAGCAAACCTGTGTTTTTATCCAAGAAAAATAAAGCAGAGAGGCCCACTGGAATCCACATGCTGTGATGAAAGAATGTGAAAACAGTGGTACACATAAGCAGAGAAAATCTCTCATCAACGGGAGAGCCTCGTGCAAAACCACTCATCTGAGCAGATTCGTGTTTAAGTGGCACGTAGAAGTGATTTGAGAGAATTTTTTGGCATTCACCAATTTTCTTGAATTTTCTCCTCAGTGAGTGAAATTAGCAAGTGGTCCAGACCGGTCGTACGAGCCATGTACAGGAGTCTGCCTCTCTCCACCCCGGAGAGATCAAGTAGAATAAAGAATAAATAAAATAAATTCAATGCAAAATGAATATTCTGTTTACATGGTCATGGCTTGCCAGTTTACTAAGAATTTCGACAATGTTTTTCCTTTTTTTTTCCTTTTATGATTTTAATGGCATATTTTGGCACTCTTCAGCACTCTCCGGTAAAATTCTCTCACTCCGATGGCTGCCTCAGGGTGTGGATTCAGGTTGCTGTGCAGGGAAACATCTTCCATTGCACCCATTTTGTCACTGGTCAGGCGGATATCTGAATGTCAGTTTTAGGCAAACTATAATGCTGTAAGTTAAGCTAAAGCATTTTGACAGTAAGCAACTTGTGTAGTGGAATGTGGCTGAATCAGAAAGCTATGCAGTATTATGTTTGCAAGTGCCTTAGCTAAATAACTTAGCTTGAGAAGGGACACTGAGATAGACCGACAATACTGAGTTTGTCCTCTCTTGTAGACATAGGGTGCTAAAATATTCCTTTGACATGCTGAAATCAATTAATCAGCTAGCTACAGGCGTTTTGTTAGCATTTCAGCACTTAGTTGCATATTCTGGCGTTTTCCCCTCCGGTGGGCTTGGGTTTCAGAGTATGGCACAATGCGCTCTGTCTCTATTGCGTTGTCACATCATGAGATTTGTTTTTCAGCAGTGATTTGTAACAGCTTTTGAAGGCACAGAAAACACGTATGTGTCGTTCTAGGGGGCATGGATAAACGATATATTTTGTTGTTAGATTTGGAGGTCAACTTTGTGCGGTTAAGAGGGTTTGGTGAATCTGACTTGTACGAGCAAACCAAACAAAAGAATATAAAAATTTAAATAATGAATACCTTCCATATTTTTTCCCTTCATAAATTATACAAAGAACTACTTGAACATAGCAAAACCATTTTGAACATGTTAAAAAATAACACATACAAAGACAACACAGAGGCAAAAAGAGACAGACATACAGCAATGTACAGTAGATTTCTGACAGTTCAAAGGAATTGCTTGCGGACTGCTGTATAATATTAAGTGTTATTCACCCAAATCTCTCTGGGTCTGAGAGCTTTGGGTGTAAGAAGCAGTTAGCAGTAAGAGCATTGTTCAGACTGATCTCCTCTGGTCTTTTTGGGCTGCACATATTGCTTCCACCATTCCTCGGAGGCAGGACAGTGGTGCTGGAAGTCCAAAGAGGAGACATCATGAACAGAGGGTTACAATGAAATATAAGGGATTTCTATAACCCAGCAAGAGTCAGTGAATAATCGTGCCAAGCACTAGGCTATTTGATGCACAACTCCCAGTAGATGATGAAGAGAGGTGCTTAAATACAAAGGAAAAGTAACTTTTGATTGAGGCAACAATGCAGGAAATAGAGAGTTAAATGTAAGAAACCTATAACCAGGTGATGCTATTCAGGCAAATTAAAAATATTTCTCTGAACTATCCCTTATAGTGTCTCAGTAGATGTGTCTGAATCGTGCCTTTTGTCACTTCTGGCAGTGATTCATTTTCATTGGTAGGGTGAGTCTGCCTGACCCAGTTGTAGGAATGCTTTGTTTCACTTTTCCTTTCAGCTGAAGAATATGCTGGCCTTGACTAATACCACCGCACAATACCTTGCCTTGAGGGCTTTTTACATGGTCCTTGCTTGGGCGCTATTCAATGATGCATTGTTATCTGTGAGGCATACCAACAGTTTACGAATTCAAGGTTCAACTGTGTTTAAGTAGAAATATGAATGTTTTTCAGCTGTAGAAAGTACAGCACAAAATGGAGAGATTGGCATAAAAAATAAGTGTATTTCACTGGTGATATTTCAAAATGAGCTCAAGACAACTTTGATGGTAATGATGAAGAGGGTAATAATGATAGTCATGACGGCACTGATGTCGATGAAGATTAAATGGAGAAACCGTAATAGTCCCGTTGGTGTCCTTGTATGTAATGTATTTTTTACACAACAAAGTGCTAAGCGGCGGCCCTCAGCTGGCGATGTGTTTAAGTAAGCAACTGCGTCTTTGTTTACCACCTCCCAGCCTATCAGCACCCTTCCTTCGGAGACAGGAAAATTGGAGAACCAACACCAAGGAGGAATCGATCATAGTAAAAGTTTTTCCCCATGGAGAGTGAAGCCCAGGCAGGTGACATATCCACCCCCATCATACACAGCACAGCACTCCATCACCTCTGTCAGCCTGAACTGCAGACTCCTCATTCTGTCCAATCTAGCGGTCCTTTACCTTATCTCTCCAACCAATCAGTTTGCTCCTGATCCTATCCCCTCAACCAATTTAAATTCTGGAGCCTCACTTTAACCAGTCAAAGTCCTCTGGCCTTTTATCATCCCAAAGGGTCAAATTACTAGCCACCACCTTTACATGTAACATCAGAGGGATCAGCAAGGCAAGAAGGACAAAGACGTGCCTCCTGCTGCTTTGCTTTGATACCCTTATGCAAACTGCACTACACTACAACTACACTCCACATTATGTTCATTAAAACTTTAATTGGCAGTTCATCCCTTTTTCACATATTCAGTTTCACAATGTCTGATGCTAAGCACTCGTGCTAACAAGCTGAAATTAGAATTGCTAAGCAGCTGTACACACACACAAGTCAAATTTGCTCTATTGCATCAAATAAGAACATTAAAAATAGGCTAGATGATCATATGCTTATTTTTTTTAAATCAAACACTTAAGCTGTGAGATAAAACACAAGGGAACTTCACGTTCTTATTCTCTGCCATTTTAACCTCAGCACTCTCTTTTAGAAACATGACACACCCAAACCCTCATGGTACACATTTAGATTTTTCTTTTTCTGTGTCAAACTCTAAATCAAAAGTGTTTTTTTTCCCCTCAAGACTGAATGTGTTGTGCGAGGTTTTCTGGTAAAACTGTGACTGAACTTGACCAAACATCTCCTCTGTTGAGAGGATGACGGTGAGGATGACTTGTTCACATGGTATTTCAAAAGCCAACACAGGTCCTTCTGTCTCACCCTTCTTTTCATGTTGAATAATGGTGGCCCCCATTATGCAGGGATGTGTAATTGCATGAGTCAGAGACACTAAACGGCTTCTTTTTGTATCTCTTTGTCAGTCTGCACGTCACACTGCTGAATACAGGACAGGGCAGTGTTCCAACTCCAACTCCAACGTCCTGATTTTCTTTATCTGGTGCGTGTGTGTCTCTGTAATTACGTGTGTATGTGCTCATTTCATGCCCATTTCTTATTTATTGATTTCTTTGTCTCATTATTTGTCTATTTGTCTTCAGTCCATTACACCATTATTGCCATGATTGCCCTTTGGAATAAATCATGCAGAAGGCTGTTGAGTAGTCAACCCACATACTGTACAATGAGGAATATCTCCGATACATATTGAGTAAATTGTGATGGTTTATTAACACAATAAAGATAATTGTTATCGGTAATTGAGCAAATAGATACAACTAAATGGGTTCAAATAGCTTCACAAAGACCTAGAGGCATGCTAAGATTATTTCTGCAAGCAGCAGTTTGAGTGACTTTTCAATGGGAAAACAAATGAGCTCATTTGTACTTGAAAGCCTCTTTCCAATATTACAAATTACTGGAGTAAAATAGCACTTATTCATGCATTTATCTCTCATGGAGATGCAATATACTTTCACAAACCTTTCCCAAACAGCATACAAGTGGATAAGATGTGCTGCATATAGTGTTTACCAATTTAAATAATTTTGCATAAAATTTTAATAAAATGTAATCAGACACCATATAGTGGAAACAATTAGTATGAATAGAATTAGCCACTCGTATACAGTCGTAATATGAAATTCTGCATTGCAAATCATATTATGCACCATTACATACAGATGTTTGCATCATTACAGCATATATAGTTGTCATTTTTTTCTCCAAACAATTTTTCTTGAGAATGTTTTGTCTATACCATTATTAATCATAAGTGAACTAAACAGGTACAGTAGCCTGCGCACCCTGTCTGGGGACTCCGTAGTTCCCTGCTGATTCAACAGATACACTCGACAAAGTGGGCTTAGAACATGATCTACATTAATCTCTTTCAAAAATCTCTTGCAGTCTTCAGTATTTCGTGTTACGGAATTGTCTGTCTCTACTGTCAGAATGGGACAAAATGGGACAAAATGGGAAGACTCATTTATTAGGAACCCAGACACTCATTGGGAGAGGCTGGTAATATTGTCTGTTAGTCTGGAAAAAAAAAAGAGATGGCCATGTGCAGCCATTAACTCCTAATACACCAAAGCACTTTCTCCTGTGATGTTCTGTTCTCACCTCCCTCTAATATACTGAATGCCATCATTACACCATAGCCCTCCACCAGTCAACCCTCACAGTGAGGATAGGTCTGACAGAAGTCCCATGCAGTTGGGAAATGACAGTCTCTCAAATGAAACAAAAAAAAAACATTGCTCTGTTGTTGCTTATAAATTATTAATGTGACAGCATCACTTTTTTTTTTTCCTTGTCTCTCGCCTTTTTGGGGCATAATTAAAATCTCAGGAGCCCTCTGACTGTGCTGGGGATTAATCTCCCGTGGCACATCTCCATCTGCAGCCCAGAACATCAGCCATCCCTCTCTGCATTAGCCCCCAGCTGTGCAACTGTCTGCCCAACCCAGGCCTAGCACGCTGTCTAGGGGCACACTTGGGAAAGGAGCAGGATAAGAGAGGGAGAGTAACGAGAAAAGCAAGGTGTGTATGCGTCTGTGTGAATGTGTGTGTGTGTGTGTGGTGGTGGTGGTGGTG